>PVHX01006718.1:0-98000 GCA_004024805.1 Geosciurus inauris
GTTACAGTACCAGCCAGGAAACTGGATCCTTTTCTTCTTTACAGGAAGAGATCTCTACTTCAAGCCCCTCTACCTTGCTGTGCAGGTCCGAAGCATGGAATGGGTTGCTCTTTGGGGCAATCTGAAAGAATAACAGATACCCGGAACATGTTTCTTGGGACAGTCTTGGAATTTCAATTCTCCCAGTGGACTTCTTCCTTTCTCCCAGACTCTGATATGGTTATAATCTGCAGTTCAATTTGTTTGTAGGAGAAGGGACTCACGAGTCAGATGGATATACCTTGTTTTCAGAAAAGATAGAGGTGATTGTACTGATAAGACGGGCACTTGGGCCGAAGGGGTGGCCCATAATAATTGAGTGCCTTCCACCTAGTAAAGGGAGAGAAGGAATTTTACCCTTTTTTTGGGGGGGGAGGTAACCGGGTATTGAACTCAGGGGCCCTTGAACACTGAGCCACATCCCCAGTCCTATTTTGTATTTTATTTAGAGACAGGGTCTCAGTGAGTTGCTTAGCACCTTGTTTTGCTGAGGCTGGATTTGAACTCACGATCCTCCTGCCTCAGCCTCCTGAGCGTGCGACACCGTGCCCAGATTTACCTTGTTATTTATGCGAAATTCAGCTATGCTCCTTTCTGATTTCAACCCCGTTAGGGAAGTTACAGGTGTTTGGATGGGGGGAAACTTTGCCCTAAATTTCAATATAATTCTAGGATATAGTCTTCAGACATTCTCAACTCTTGACTGGTGCTGTTGGCACAGTCTCTTGGCAAAAGTGGCTGCTGACATGTGGGATTGGGAGACCAACCACCCATTAATGCTGGACATTGACAAGCTGTGCGGCCCCTGACAAATTTGTTAACCTTTCTTTTGGTCTCAATTTCCTCATCTGTAAAATGGATACAGTTACATTATCAGTGTTGTGGGAACAAATGAAACATGGTAGATTATTCATCATTTATCATACTGCCTATACTTTGCAAAATAATGCATTTTGGAGAGCATCTATCAGTTAAGGCACCAACCAGATAATTATATCTATGGATTCCTTCAACATAAAGTCATACTTTATGGGATTGATCCTTGCTGAATTACTTCCTAGGTTTGTAACCTTGGGAAATCACTTCATGTCTCTGGTTCTGTTTTCTTATCTGTGTAATGGAGGCAATTCATAGTGTCAATCTGAGGATTAAATGGCATAATGTATTATTTAGCATTTGGTGGGCACATATAAAAACAATTACTACATATTAGCTGTTAGTGTCAGCATCATCATTAAATTTTCCATAACATCTGTCTCCTAGACCTAGTTAGTTTTAATGTAAACAGCATAATGCAATTTTAACATTTTTCTTAGAGAATTTAAGTGAAAATAAAAAAAAATGGTAATTGGACATGCTGTAGTTTTTGCATTACCTATCTTTAATATTCAATATGAAAATTTAATATGACTTAGAGTTTAAAGTAATAGTTCACTCCTGTCTTCATTAATTTTAGTATCCTTTCTACTTTTTAGCCAGCTTACCTCATTTGACTTGACATATAATTAAGGTGCTTAAAAATAAAATCAACACACTGGAAATAGAGCTACGTTTTTTTTTTTATGTCATCATCTAGTATTTATTTTTATTATACCTTTGAACTAAAGATTTAATACTCTATTTTCACTAAATGATGTAGAGTGGCAATGTGGTAATATTGTGTGTATAATCTTCAAGTTGATGAATTTCACTCCTAAAACCAGTATTTTGATAGTTTCATCCTGGGGAAATTTCAGTTGATCACATTTTCTACACCTCTGGGAAGTAGATGACAGATGCTATGTACTTAAGTGTGTGAAGAAATTGAATTTAATTAATGTTCATTTCCTCATTGCTTAGCATAATTATTTGCAGCCACAAAAATAAAAATAAAAGCCTTATAAATTGGATAACACAAAGGAAAAAGACACAGAGAAGCAAGAATCAAATTGCTCTAAAATCAACATTACTTAGATTATAATTTTATTCAATTTGCACATAAATCTTAATTGACTCATGCTTGTGCAAACATGGAAAATGAAGGAAATATCTACTTCTGTTTCACTTAACAACTAGTATGTTAGAATTGGATGAATGCTGGGGAGGCAGCCTTTTTCAATGTTTTAAACATTTTTTAGTTGTAAATGGACACAGTATCTTTATTTTGTTTACTTATTTTTATATGATGCTGAGGATTGAACCCAGTGCCTCACATGTACGAAGCAAGCACTCTCCACTGAGCCCCAGCCCCAGCCCAAGGCAGCCTTTTGGATAGAGTTGGAAGATTTGAGAAAACCAGAATGCCCACCTAAACTGGAACTTCAGATCATTAACAAATGTTTTGGGTGATGTCCATACAATATTTGATACATTAAGTAAGCAAATATGAAAGTTGCATTCCATTTGACAAAAGAGATAAATAAAATGGACATCACCATAAAATGAGGTGACATATGAGTGTCATAATTATGTTAAAATATTATTCAATGCTTGGCTGAGTGAACACTTAGGTGGAATCCTCTACTTTTTCTGGCATCTGTAGTCAGAGGAGCAGATTGGGTGCCCTGGGGTTTTGGCTCTCTTCATGTAGAAGCATCACAGATGCTGCCCCGTGGTACCTGTGCCCTCATGGCAGCTCAGAGATTCAAGCTGGTAACTACTGCATTCATCTCATCTGGCAGCCTGTCAAGATGTTTATGCTCTTTACTTCATGGATTCATTTTGCTTTTTATTTATATAGTTCAAATTTTTTATCATTGAATTTATTTTTAAACCAATACCTAAAAAGATAAAACTTGTACATACCAATGGGCTACCAAGGGATGTTTCATTACGTATTCGCTGTGTAACGTTCCAGTCTGGACACATACTATCTCCTCAAACGTTTATCATTTCTTTATGGGGAAGGCATTTGGATCCTGTCTTCTGGAGTGTGTGGTCCACAGACCCCTGGCCCTGCAGCAGCACCCCAGAGCTGCCCACCACTCTCCAACTCTGACTTAGAGCCCCTCGAGTGAAGCTTTCCCAGCTCTCTCTCCCCACCCTCCTTCCACCCCATGATTCATTTTGAAATCCTATGTTATCCTTTCCATATGAATGAATCTGTGCTTGTTCACTTGTAAGTTATGAAGCACAGTGATGAGGAAACACTTCAGTCTCCACCTGAGAAAGAGCTGGGGCGTTCCCAGTAACACCAAAGCCCCTGTCATCTCAGAAGGTGGCTTCTCCTCCCTTTCCCACAGGGCGCCACACTACTCAACTTCTTCCGCTCCTTTTTGAAGTGATTTACCGTGTATGCATGAATCCCTGCATGATATTGTACTTAATTCTGCCTGTCTCTAAAGTTTCTAGAATGATACAAAAGTTCATGAATTCTCCCACTAGTTGTCATTTTCACTCAAGGTTTTGAGAACTATTGTCTTAGTTTGGGTTCTCCCAGAAGCAGAACCTGAAATAGGGGTTTGAAGAAAGTGGTTTTGCATAGAAAGTTCTGAGAAAACGAGGAGGTGAATGTGGGGGTGATGGAGAGGCCAGAGAAAGCCAGTAAAGGGCGCACATTGAGACATCAGGGGCAGAGGGTGATTGAGGCTTAATTTTATAGGGAACTCTGGGGAAATGATGTGCAGCTCATGTGTTGGCAGATGAGGGAGCTGGGTGGCTGCACAAGAGTCTGCCATCCAGGGCTGTGTGCTGGGGGTAGCTGTTCATTCCTTGGCACTTGCAGCCTGGCCTGGCTTTCTGACCAGCAGTCAGAAATTTGTGGAAACAAAGACACTGACATTTGAGAGAACTTCTTTGGAGATATAAACAACTAAAGTTTATTTCTTCTCAGAGGATTGAATAATCTAACATGAGAAGAATAAAATTTGGAAATTTTATTCCAGGCTCCAAATCTGAATGTAAAACAAATTTGCCTACCCTATTGTGTCCACTTTCTCCTTTGCAGTGAGGTATTTATTGATCAGATTTATATGTTGGGCTATTATGAGTTAAGCCTCGTGATCTGTCTATGACATAACTATACTTGTGCCTAAGAATCCGGCTACATCTGTGTCCTCCTCTTGCTATAACAAAGCCAGCCATGCCTTCTGATTCACTGGGACCCTACTTCTGGGTTCCAGACAGTGGCATGTAAGGAAAGTGACTCGTGCCATTTCCTCGCCCAGGGCATATGATCCTCCTCTACTGCGTGCTCAGTCCAGTTGGTCCGAAGACAGACAACCCTGAGAGAGAACTAGGGAGTGGAAGACATCAGAATCTTTTTTGTCCTGGGTTAAGAAACGACATGTAAGTGGGCACACCACTGACTTTACAGGAGGGGTGGCTTCAGGCAAAGAAGAAATAAGCGACTCTTTGTTTCTTTAACATTATGCTTCTGGGAACTCATTGCCACGGCCCCCTGCATTAACCTTCATCAGCAGTGTTCACGGAAGTTTGTAACCGGAGGCATACTTCTCCTGCCAAACCCTAGAGTATTTTACTTATGAGTTGTGAAATTACAATGTAATGAATCACAAAATATATGTATTGCATAAGTGTATACTTAAAGTATAAATGGATTATCTTCAAAAGGATGAATTTAAGCTTTACGTATGCAAAACCAAACAGAAAAGGAATACACAAAATTAGGGGCATGTAGCAAAGAAGAAATAAGTGATATGCCTCAGTTATTTATTATAATTTGCTTCTCAGTGTCAAAACTGCAGAATATACTCCTAGGAAAAGACATTGATGGATTCCAAATCTACCTTCTTCATGTATGTCCCTAAGTCAGCCCTGGCAATCTCTTTTCCCTTGCCAGTGACTGGTTTAGAAATGGACATGGGACATATTTTCTGTCAATTGTCCTCAAAGGCACTTAACCCCAGAACAAAAGACATACGGGAAGCGATCCAATCACTCTCCTGTAAATGTTGTGAGGTGGGCATGTGATGATTGGGAGTCTGGCAGCCCTCTTGTGACCATGCACCATTGTGCTGAGGGCCAGGCAGGCGATGTGGATGGATGAAGAAAGCCCAGGGTCATGGTGATGGTTGAAGGGTAAGCTGTTGCCTCATATAGCCTAAGACTGCTCTTCCAAGCACTTTTTGCTCTACAAGAGACTAGTAGCTGTATGCATCTTAAATTCTATATATTTTCAACAGGCTTATGGAGGACACTGAAGAGCAAATAGAACCCAGACAACTCCTCAGATTTTCCACGTGTCCCTCTCTCCTCTGTGTGAAGATGTGTATTCCTCATAGTTGCCATTGCTATTTCTATTAATTGGTCATAATTATTTTGGATAAATAGAGATTGATAATGTAAATTATGCAAAATAGAGTTTCCCAACAGTTATGCAGTATATTTTTCAAGTTAGAAAGTCTTTTGCTATTTTAATACACTAAAAAATTATATTTGAAAATTAAACCGGGAAGTATTATTACATTTAATCCTTCCGAGGGAATGGTCAGCAGCATCTGAGTACATATTTGCCATGGTTGGTTTATGCCAAGGGACTGGGCAGGATTGCTATTGCTGGGCTTCTCTGAGGTAAACAAAGACAAGATGTAGGCAGGAATCAAAACCAGAGCAATAAGAAAGGGGATTATGCAATTTCATGTCTCCAGAGCAAGGCTGGAATGATCGCGGGAGGCCTGACACCCTGCCTGCTTTGGCCTGTCTCCCTCATCTGACTCAGGAGCAGCTGCTAACTCTCAGCAAAACTAGTTTAGCAGTTGTCCTAAACATCACTCGCAACGTGCACTTGAATGCACCTGCATGGAGACCCTGATAAAATTTTTCAAAAGTAAACTTTCTATTGTAGAGTGATTTTAGGTTTCTAGCAAAATCAAGCAGTGAGTAGAGAGTGTTCTCATATACTCCCTGCCTTAAAACGTGCATAGCCGCATTGGCACTGTCCCCCTCCTGGGAGGCTCATGTGTCATGATTGATGAATGCACACTGACTACCATTGTGACCCCAAAGTCCACAGGGTGCGTCGGGTTCACTCCATGCTGTTCACTCTATGGATCTGGACAGACGTGTCTGCCTCTGTAGCACCATGTGGGGTGAGCTCACCGTTCTGAAAATCCCCTGTGCTCTGCCCAGCCTCTCCCACCCCCCACACCTGCTGATTGGCTCACTGTCTCCACGGTTTGCCCTTTACTCAATGCTGTGCAGTTGGAATTATCCAGTCAAGAGCCTTTTCTGACTGACCTCTTTACTTAGTCATATGCATTTCAATATCCTCCATGTCTCTTACAGCTTGGGAGCTCATTTCTTCTTAGAGCTGAATAGCACTCCATCATTTCTGCCAATTAGTTTATTTGCCTCTTTCCCCACTGAAGAACATTTTGGTTGCTTCCAAATTTGGGCATTTATGAATCAAGGGATTCTAAGCCTTTATGTGCGGGTTTCCTATGGCTATGTTTCAAACTCAAGTGTGTAGATACCAAGGGTATGACTGTGGATCGCATGGTAAGAGTATGTCGGATTTTGTAAGAAACTGCCAAACTGTCTTCTAAATTTTCTGTACCATTCTGCATCCTCACCAGTAATAAATGAGAGCTCCTGTTGTTGTACCTCCTCACCAGCGTTTGGTACCCTCAGTGTCCAGATTATGCATTCTCACAGAAGAGTGATATGTCATTACTGTTTTAATTTATAGTTCTCCAATTTCATATTATATGGAGCATCTTTTCATATGCTTATTTGCTGTCTGTATTTCTTTTTTGCTTAGGTGTCTGTTCAGATCTTTAGGCCATATTTTAATTAGATTTTAATTTTGTTATTGAGTTTTGAGAGATTTTTGTTTAACTTGGATATAAAATATCAAATGTGCATTTTACGATTTTTTTCCTAGTGTTTAACTCATTTTATCAACTTACTAACAATGTCTTTGGCAGAGCAGAAATTCTTAACTTTAATGAAATCTCACTTATCAATTCTTTCTTTCATGGGTTGTGCCTACTTTTTTTTTTTTTTAACAAAAATTACTTTTACTAAAAAGCAGAGACATTGCTTGTGGAGAGCGGGTGCGGCAAGATGGCGCCCGGGACGCTTGCCAAGTCGCATGACTTGCACTTGATTTCCTGTTTTTCTCCCCTGGAGCACCACACCCTTGCTGTGCTTGTGCGCATGTCTGTGATGTCTGAAATGGTGTGACTTTGTAGTAGCCTATTAGGAGCGACGTCGTGGCAGAATCTCATAGGGCGAGGCATCTCTATATATGTGGGTTGAAGAGCTGGGGGAGGAGGAAGAGGAGAGAGGAGGAGGAGAGAGAGAAGAAAAAGAAGAGAGAAAGAGAAAAGAACTTCGGAATGTTAAGGGATCCTGAATAAACTGCTTCAAGAAGAGCTCTGTGTGTCGTTGCCTTCTTCCGCGGGTCGGAGTGGACACCGACAATTGCTTAAAGAAACTGAACAAATACTAGGATCAGAATCAGATATGATAAGAACAATGAAATTATCAGATTCGAATTTAACACAACTATGATTAATGTACTGAGGGTTTTAATAGAATAAATTGACAAAATGCAAGACCAGGTGGATAATGTAAGCAGAGAGATAGGCATTCTAAAAATCAAAAAGAAATGCTTGAGATCAAAAACATAGTAATAGAAATAAAGAATACCTTTGATGATTTCTTTAATAGACTATACCTAGCAAAGGTAAAAGTCTCTGAACTAGAGGACATCTCAAAAGAAATTTCTAATACTGAAAATTACTGAAAAAAAAAAAAAAAAAGACAAAATAAAAACAGAACATCATAGCCGGGCGCGATGGCGCAAGCCTGTGATCCCAGCACTTAGGGAGGCTAAGAATCCCAAGTTCAAAGCCAGCCTCAGCAACGAGGAGGCACTAAGCAACTCAGTGAGACCCTGTCTCCTCTAAAACACAAAATAGGACTGGGGATGTGGCTCAGTGGTCGAGTGCCCCTGAGTTCAATCTCCAGTACCAAAAATACAAAAAACAAAAAAACAAAAAACAAAAACAGAACATCATACTCAGAAATCATGGGATAGCTACAAAAGATGTAATATATATGTAATGGGAATATTTTTTAAAAAGAGGAGAGAAATAGGAAGAAATATTTTAAACAATAATGACTGAAGATTTCCCCAAATTAAGCTCAGACGTGAAACCACAGATCAATAGAATTACATATCCTCTTCAGAAACCTGCAATAAGTTTTCTTTTGAGTATAACATTTTATTTATTTTTTTAAATTTATTTTTAAAATAGAAGAATGCATTTTAAGTCATAGTACACATATGGAGCACAATTTTCCATTGCTCTGGTTGTAAACAAGATAGAGTCACACCATTCGTGTCTTCATACATGTACTTAGGGTAGTCATGTCCATCTCATTCCACCATTTTTGCTATCCCCGTGCCCCCTCCCCTCCCCCTCCTTTCCCCCACTCCATCCAAAGTTCCTCCATTTTTCCCATGCTCCCCACCCCCACCCTCACTATGTATCAACATCCACTAATGAAAGAGAACATTCGGCCTTTTGGCTTACTTCACTTAGCACGATGTTCTCCAATTCCATCCATTTACCTGCAAATACCATAATCTTATTCTGTTTTATTGCTGAGTAATATTCCATAGTGTATGTATACCACAGTTTCTTTATCCATTCATCTATTGAAGGGCATCTAGGTTGCTTCCACAGTTTAGCAATTGTGAAATGTGCTGCTATAAACATTGAAGTGGCGGCATTACTATAGTATGCTGTTTTTAAGTCTTTAGGGTATAGGCAGAGGAGTGGGATAACTGGGTCAAATGGTGGTTCCATTCCAAGTTTTCTAAGGAATCTCCATACTGCTTTTCAGATAGGTTGCACCAATTTGCAGTCCCACTAGCAATGTAAGAATGTGCCTTTTCCCCCACATCCTAGCCAGCACTTATTGTTGCATGTATTCTTGATAACTGCCATTTTGACTGGAGTGAGATGAAATCTTAATTTTGATTTGCATTTCTCTAATTGCTAGAGATGTTAAACATTTTTTCATATATTTGTTGATCTATTATATATCTTCTTCTGAGAAGTGTCTGTCATCTCCTTAGCCCATTTGTTGATTGGGTTGTTTGTTTTTTGGTGTTAAGTTTTTTGAGTTCTTTATATATCCTGGAGATCAGTGCTCTATTTGATGTGTGTGTGGCAAAAATTTGCTCCCAGAATGTAGGCTCTCTGTTCACCTCATTGATTGTTTCTTTTGCTGAGAAGAAGCTTTTTAGTTTGAATACATCCCATTTATTGATTCTTTCCTTTATTTCTTATGCTTTAGGAATCTTGTTAAGGAAGTTGGTACCTAATCCAATGTGATAAAGATTTGGACTTACTTTTTCCTCTATTAGGTGCAATGTCTCTGGTCTAATTCCTAGGTCCTTGATCCACTTTGAGTTGAGTTTTGTGCAAGGTGAGAGAAAGGGGTTTAGTTTCATTTTGCTGCAAATGGATTTTCAGTTTTCCTAGCACCATTTGTTGAAGAGGCTATCTTTTCTCCAATATATGTTTTGGCACCTTTGTCTAGTATGAGATAACTCTATTTATGTGGGTTAGTCTCTGTATTTTTTATTCTGTACCATTGGTCTACATTTCTATTTTAGTGCTAATACCATGATGTTTTTGTTACTAGATCTTTGTAGTATAGTTTAAAGTCTGGTATTGTGATGTTTCCTGCTTCACTCTTCTTACTGAAGATGGTTTAGCTATTCTGGGTCTCTTATTTTTCCAAATAAATTTCATAATTAACTTTTCTATTTCTATAAAGAATGACATCGGGATTTTAATTGGGATTGCATTGAATCTGTAAAACACTTTGGGTAGTATGGCCATTTTGGTGAAAATATTGATTCTGCCTATCCAAGAGCATGGGAGATGTTTCCATCTTCTAAGATCTACTTCAATTTCTTTCTTTAGTGTCCTGTAGTTTTCATTGTAGAGGTCTTTCACCTCTCATGTTAGATTGATTCCCAAATATGTTCTTTTTTTTCCTATTTACATCCGTTTAATTTCTTTCGTCTAATTGCTCTGGCTAGTGTTTCAAGGACTATGTTAAATAGCAGTGGTGAAAGAGGGCATCCCTGTCTTGTTCCAATTTTTAGAAGGAATGCTTCCAATTTTTCTCCATTTAGGATGATGTTGGCCTTGGGTTTAGCAGAGCTTGCTTTTACAAAGTTGAGGTATGTTCCTACTATTCCTAGTTTTTCTAGTGTTTTAAAAATAAAAGAGTGCTGTATTTTGTCAAATGCTTTCTCTGCATCAATTGATAAAATCATATGATTCTTATCATTAAGTCTATTGATGTGATGGATTACATTTATTGATTTCTGTATGTTGAACAAAACTTGCATCACTGGAATGAACCTCACTTGATCCTGGTGCACTATTTTTCTAATATGTTTTTGTATGTGACTTGCCAAAATTTTATTGAGAATTTTTGCATCTATATTCATCAAGGATATTGGTCTGAAGCTTTCCTCCTTTGATTTGTCTCTGTCTGGTTTTGGTATCAGGGTGATACTAGCCTCATAAAATGAGTTTGTAAGGTTTCTCTTCTTTTCTATTTTATGGAATAATTTGAGGAGTATTGGAGTTAGTTCTTCTTTGTAGGTCTTGTAGAACTTGGCTGAGAATCTGTTTGGTCCAAGACTTCTCTTGGTTAATGGGCTTTTGATGGCATCTTCTATTTCCTTGCTTGCAATTGATCTGCTTAAGACCTGAATGTCCTCCTGGTTCAGTTTGGGTAGGTCATATGCCTCTAGAAATTTGTATGTGTCTTTGGGGTTTTCTATTTTACTGGAGTATAAATTTTCAAAATAGTTTCTAATTATCCTCTGTATTTCAGCAGATTCTGTCGTGACATTTCCTTTTTCATCATGAATTTTAGTAATTTGGGTTTTCTCTCTCCTTCTTTTCATTAGGGTGGTTAGGAGTTTGTCAATTTTATTTATTTTTTCAAATAACCAGCTTTTTTTGTTTTGTCAATTTTTTGAATTCTTTCCTTTGTTTCAATTTCATTGATTTCATCCCTGATTCTAATTATTTCCTGTCTTCTACTTCTTTTGGTGTTGGCTTTTCCCTCTTTTTCTAGGACTTTGAGATTTAGTGTTAAGTCATTTATTTGTTGACTTTTCCTTCTTTGAATAAATGAGCTTAATGCAATGAATTTTCCTCTTAACACTGCCTTCATAGTGTCCTGGAGATTTTAGTATATTGTATTGAAATTCTCATTTACCTCTAAGAATTTTTTTACATCCTCCCTGATGTCTTTGGCTATCCATGTGTCATTCAATAGCATATTATTTAGTCTCCAGGTGTTGGAGTAGCTTCTATTTTTTATTTTATAATTTATTTCTAATTTCATTCCATTGTAGTGTGTTAGAATGCAGAATACTCCTTTTTTTTTGTATTTGCTAATAGTTGCTTTGTGGCATAACATATGGTCTATTTTAGAAAAGGATCCATGTGCTGCTGAGAAAAATGTCTATTCACTTGTTGATGGATGAAATATTCTATATATATCTCAAGTCTAAATTATTAATTGTTTTATTGAGTTATGTAGTTTCTTTGTTTAGTTTTTATTTGGAAGATCTATTCAGTGGTGAGAGAGAGTTGTGTTAAAGTCACCCATTACTATTTTGTTGCAGTATTTTGATTCTTGAAGTTAGGAAGGGTTTGTTTGACATACGTAGATGCCCCATTGTTTGGGGCATAAGTATTTAAGATTGTTATCTTGTTGATGTAGGATTTCCTTTAGTAGGATGAAATGATCTTCTTTATCCCTTTTCACTAACTTTGGTTTGAAGTCTGCTTTATCTGATATGAGGATGGAAACCTCTGTTTGTTTACACAGTCCATATGAGTGATACATGTTTTCCCCTCCTTTCGCCTTCAATCTGTGAATATCTTTTTCTATGAGATGAGTCTCTTGGAGGGAGCATATTGTTGAGTCTTTTTTTAAAATCCAATCTGCCAGTCTATGTCTTTTAATTGATGAGTTTAGGCCATTGACATTCAATGTTATTATTGAGATATGGTTTGTATTCCCAGAAATTTTGCTTTACTTTTAGTTTTTAACTTGACTAGGTTTCTCCTTTGATTGACCTTTCCTTTAGTGTAATTCCTCCTTTTGCAGGTTTTCTTTGTTGTTTATCATTTCCTTCTCATGGAATATTTTGCCAAGAATGTTCTGTAGTGCAGACTTTCTTGATGTAAATTAAATTAATTTTTTGTTTATCTTGGAAGGTTTTTATTTCATCATCAAATCTAAAACTTAATTTTGCTGGATACAAGATTCTTAGTTGGCATTCATTGACTTTCAGAGCTTGGTATATGTTGTTCCAAGCTCTTCTAACTTTAAGGGTCTGGGCTGAGAAGTCTGCAGAGATCCTAATTGGTTTCCCCATATATGTAATGTGATTCCATCTCTTGTGCCTTTTAGATTCTTTCCTTATTTTGTACACCAGGCATTTTCATTATAATGTGCCTTGGTGTAGATCTATTGTGATTTTGTACATTTGGTGCCCTGTAAGCCTCTTGTATTTGATTATCCAATTTGTTCTTCATGTTTGGAAATTTTTTTCATATTATTTCATTGAATAGATTGTACATTCCTTTGGTTTAAAATTCTATGCCTTCCTCTATCCCAATGATTCTTAAGTTTGCTCTTTTCATGTTATCCCATAATTCCTGGATGTTCTGCTCAAGGTTTCTTACCATCGTCACTGTGTGGTCAACTCTATTTTCAAGATTAAATATTTTGTCTTCATTGTCTGAGGTTCTGTCTTCCAAGTGATCTAATCTGTTGGTGATGCTTTCTATTCAGTTTTTAATTTGGTTTATTGTTTCTTTCATTTCAAGGACTTCCTTTTGGTTCTTTTTTCAGAATCTCTTCCTCTTTATTGAAGTAATCTTTTGCTTCCTGTATTTACCTATGTAGCTCTTTATCAAAATGATCTTTTGCTGCCTATGTTTGCTCTCTTACATCATTCTTTAATTCACAAAACATTTTAATTATGTACATCCTGAATTCTTTCTCTGACATTTCTTCTGTTGTGCTGACCATGGATTCTAATAATGTAGTATCTTGGTTTGCTTGGGGCAGTTTCTCTTGTTTTTTCATGTTGTTTGTGTGTCTTTCCTTCTAGCACTGCGGATCTGAGGTGTTACAATCTATATCCTATAGGTTTGTAGATTCCCTACAGGGTTCCGATACCTCTCCTTTAAGGAGGAGATCAATATTAACAGATCTTAATAGAAACAATATCTAGTTTTAAACCAAGTAGCTCCTAATAGCTCCTAAATACATTTACAGCTTTGTCACAATATATAGAAATTGTGAGTTCAATTACTATCTACTATATAAATAATAGGTTAGCAAAAGAGTCTACAATTTCTGCTGGTGGACTAAAGAGAACTGGGGGTGGGGTATAGGATGAGAGATTAGGGAGGTAGGAAGTGAGGATATAGAGTTATTAGATCCTGGAAAGTGTGAAAGAGGAATCCAAAAGAAGCTGGCAAGTAATAGAAAAGAGAAAAAGAGACATGAGGAAGACAAGTAAGTAGGCAGAAAATAGAGTACAACAAACAAGGAAACATAAAAATTAAGGAAAATAAAACGTAAAGGTGGAAGATATGAGACTATATAATACAACTGTAGTAACTAATCAGATATCCCACTCCACAGTAGCCTAATACATAAAAAATACTTGGTTTCACAAATGTTGGGGAGGTGAGGGTGGGAAAAGAGTGAGAGAGAGAAAAGAAGAAAAAGAAAGGAAGAAAAGAGGAAAAAAAGGGATAATAGAGGGAAAAAATAAAAATAAAATGTCTCAAGGTAAATAAAAAGGATTGCTTCCCTTCTCATCCAGTAGGTGGAGTTGACTGTTACTTACTGGTATCTCCCTACTCAGGTACAAGATGGTGGCCAAGGAGTCCCACAATACAGGTGTCTCCTCTCAGAGATAGAGTGAAGGGCCAAGCCAGGTGGTGGTGTTGGGTGGCATGTTTGGAGATGCAGCTCTGTGGTGTGCTATGCAGAAGTAGAAGTTTGCCTCCAGATCCTGTCCGATGTCCCCAGGTGTAGGCGAACAGGGGAGTTCCATGCTGGTAGATGGAAGTCCACACAAGAGCAGTAGCTGGGGGGTCCTGCTGGAGTGAGGTCTAGGGGTTATGCATGGGTGGGTGACTCGAGGTCCTCTGTGGTGTGTGGGCTCTGAAGCTGGGAATCCTGCATGGGAGTCAGTCTTGGACGGGTGATTGGCCAGGATTCTGCGCTGGTGGACGCCTGGTATCCTCCGCAAATGCTGGCTTTAGTGACCCATGTGGGCACGAGAGTGGGATTCCCCAGCTGTCAGGGGTCCTCTAATAACTTGCAGAGAAACAGTGTTTCTACTACTTTAATCCCTGGTCCTGGAGTGACTAGGACCTGTGTCCTCTAGGCTGCCATCTTGGATCCTCTCAGGGTTGTGCCTTCTTTGTGTTATATAAGTCATTGCCAAAATCAAGGTCATTGAAAATTTCTGTTTTATGATTAGAAACTTGGTAGTTTTGCATTTTACATTTAGGTCTAAGATCTCTTTCAATTAAATTTTGTGAAGGACCTAACCCAATAAAGTGTTGAAGAGATTTTAAAAATGTCACCACATGGGATTTTTACAGATCACTGCATAGTTTATTTAGTGCTAGGAGACTTTCAGAAGGCACGCTACATAGTAGGACATAAAAGTTTAGTTTTCGTTTACTCATGAAGAAGTCAAGGTCCTGGGCATCTGCTTAAACATGTCAGCTAATTACTCTGTTGAACTGAATGGACTCTTCTAAAAGTTATTTGATGTTTTAAAGGGAATTTGCCAAAGGTAATCAATCAGAGCCCTTGCTTTTTCATAAAATTAATGACTGCTTATAATTACCCCGAATCTTAAGAACCCAGTGTTATTATGCCCTATGTTTTACACTAGGAAATCTGTGATCGGGGCATTTAAACCACTCACCAAGGCCTCACAGCGAGGCTGTGGTGGTCACCACGCCCACAGCTTTTCCACAGCTACACTTTTCCTCTCCAAGCAGTGGGATCTGGAGTTACCTTGAGCAGTGCATTTTCCAATTCTCTTTCCTTTCTTGGGTAACTATTCTGCAGTTTTGCTTTTTCTCATTGATTTTCTCTTCCACGATTTTTATCCTAAAGTTAAAAAAAAAAAAAAAGGTTCTTTTGTTTATTTACCTCTCTCAATATTTGGTTTCAAAAAGAAACTAATGACACAAATGCTTTAATGACTTTTGAAGAAAAGAGATATTGAAATGACAAATGAAATCTATCAAGTTAAATTTGCTTTTAAATCTACTTCGAGTTTAATGAATTAGAAAGAACCAATCCATCTATAATCAAATTTTACTGACCATAGTCTCTGATCTGCACTGTACTACACACAATGCAATAAACAAGACAACTGCTGTACACAGTTTGAGCTGCACAGGGCTTCACAACAACAGCACACATTAGGTTTTTCAATTGCTAAGTGATATACATTGACTCCAAGGGGTGGAGTGGCTACAGAGATTTAAAATCAATTTTCATGTGATAAGTTTGGGTGATTCTTTTTCCTTGAATTGTCTCACTTTAGAATAATGATAGATTTGAAAAATAGGTATAATTCTCATTGACTTTTACAAATGAGGAAACTGAGGTTAAGTGAAATAAATGAAATTCCCAGTGCTGAGGGAATAAGCCACCAGGAGTCAAGGCCAGATCTTCTTGCTTCTCACGGCACACTCCTGAACACAATCTGTGCAACTGGAATAGCTCAAATGGATGCATAAGTGGGTATTTCTTACATTGAGTCTGAAATGATTTCGAGTACTTAAATGAGCATTGGGGGTAGGGGAAAAAAATCCCAGGTTAGAGCATACAATTTGGTCAGCTGCAGAGCCCCTGAGCCCCTCATAGAAAGTTAGCTGGTCTGCACAGTGAGAGGCGGGTCATGGGGACCAGGGGTGAGCGACACCGTGCTGAACAAGCAGCAGTATCCTTACCACTCGTTGATTTGCAGGTTTAGTTTGCAACAGTGTGTTGTATACTGCTTTGGAACTCCTGAGAAAGACTGGCGTGTTAACAGGGTGTAGATATAAGCCAATGATGATGAAAAATGCTCAAGGTATCATGATTCATAACTGATATCTTTCTGAAACAATATATTTATAGAGAGCCCTGCTAAGTCTAAATGTCACTCTACATTGCCAGGTTTTCAATTTTTTGCTGAAGATGAAATACGATGATCTCAAGAGACTCAGAGGGGCTGGGATTGTAGCTCAGTGGTACAGTGCTTGCCTCGCATGCGTGAGGCCCTGGGTTCGATCCTCAGCATCACATACAAAGCAATAAAATAAAGACATTGTGTCCATCTACAACTAAAAAAAAAAATTAAAAAAAGAAAAAGGCTCAGAGACCATGATGTTATGTAAAAGAAAAAAAACAAAGTGGTACAGAATCTGAAAAGGCATCAGGGATTGGCTGACAAATCTAATTCATCTGGAAGTTAGCTTTAGAAACCGAGAACCCTGGGGACGCTACATTGGTTTCACATGAGGGATGATATATCTAAATTATAGGAACATAATGGTGATTTAATTCACAGGGTGCTATTTATTCCAAAATTTCCCACTTGGTTGAAATATTCAAACTCCAATTAGAACTCTCAAATGAATGCTTGTATGCAGATGTCCCACAAGATCTGTTTCTGCCTTTAGTGATGCACAGAAGCAACCAAGATGCACTTGAAATCTGTCTACCCAGTAAAAGTATGATAGCCAAGGGAATAAAACTTATCATGAAGCATTTAGCATATCCAGAGTGATGTAGGAATACTAAATGACAGGCCAAAGCTTACCAGGTGGGTGAAGTGTTATTTGTCAAGTAATTGAGAATTTATTTCATTCCTTAAGGGAGAACAAAGTGGCTTTCAGTAGTAGAGTTCAAAGGCAGCCAGTGTGATGGAGAGAGAATGCTGTGTGTGTGTGTGTGTGTGTGTGTATGTGGTGTACGTAATGAATAGGAAGGTAAGAGAGAAACTACTTCAATAATTTTATTTTTAAAATCTTCACCCCATAAGGTGGGTAGTTTCAACTGATTTCAATTTAAGTTGGGTTTGCATGTCATTCATTATACAAGAAGTACTGTTTGATAACCAGAGTAGAAAAAACTATTTAGACCATAGGGGCCCTCTCAGTTTTGAGGAGAAGACAGATATGTAAATAGGAAAATTATAATAAAATGTGGTTTTAGTATGTCTTAGTCCATTTTGTGCTACTCTAACAAAATACACGGCATTGGGTACTTTATGATAAACAGAAAAATTTTTCTGGAGGGTAGGAAGTCCACAATCTAGGAGATGACAAAGGCCCTCTTGCTGTGTCATCCCATGGCAGAAAGGCAAAAAGAGAGAGAGGAGGGACAGAGAGAGGCTGAACCTGTCCTTTCATGAAGAACTCGCTTCTTGATAATGACGCCAGTCCACTCATGAAGGCGGCATTTTTAAAAAGTCAGTACTCTTTTTGCACTATTTTGTATTTATTGTACAGAATATTTTAGTATATTATGTAGTAGTGTTTTTTCCTATACCTTCTGTAGATTGGTATATTGACATGTTAGATTGGGTGTTATTATTCTGGTTATTGAAGTAGTATAACTAGAAATTCCTCAACTTTCTAAAGAATGCAGGAAACTCCTCAAGGTAAGCCCCAAAGAGCTCCTAAGTGCTAATAAATAATGTTTAGAGATAGCTGTGTTCTTCTGTTATCTCTGAATCCAACCTCACCTTACTCTAAGATCGTAGTTATCTCACTGTCCAATTAATGAATATATGCCATTTAATCTTAGTCTTTTTTCAATAATAATGATGAATGTTTATTTCTTTAGCATTGATCTTAAATTACAGAAAAAAAAGATCATTCTAATAATCTTCTTCCCTTACAGTAGTAATTATTTCAGTCTTATCACCTGCCACTCATTTTTGATCCTACTTGAAATTTTATGATCAACTCTTGGCATCTGATTAATTAAAAACCAGAGAGAGAGCTTATGTGATTTTCCAGAGGAAAGGAACTCTCTGGTGCTCAAATCTTGCTCCTGTTGTTAATACTTATTTTTAAAAATGGAATCCTGGCAGCAAGTCATACCACAATCTGTAAGTAATAACCTGTTGGGATGGCTGGAGGGGCAGCAAATTGACGACAGCGACTATAATCAATAGTGTGGGAGTCAGTAATGTTACATGAATTATTTAGTTTTATAGTTCCTCCTCAGGAAAAAAAAAGTCCAGTGGTTGAGCAAACAAATGTTCTCATTACATCCTGTCACTCATCTCTAACCGCACATTATTGGG
Source organism: Geosciurus inauris (assembly GCA_004024805.1). Lineage (NCBI taxonomy): Eukaryota > Metazoa > Chordata > Mammalia > Rodentia > Sciuridae > Geosciurus > Geosciurus inauris. The sequence continues at coordinate 18,389 of PVHX01006718.1, forward strand.
TGGTTATTTAGAGAGAGATTATATCTGGAGGAACTGGTATGAACTCTGTGACTCTCCAATAAAATACCACAAAACTTTTTAAAGAGCAGGTTTCCAGGGACAGCCCAGCCCCCAGCAAAGTATATTACCTGTGAGCCATGCTGGGCAGTGTTTCTGAAATAAAATGGTAGCTCACACAGATCCTCTGAAGGAAAGAGGCAGCATCAGAGGAAAGACATGTAGGCACAGCACGCTGACCCGTGGGCGACAGGCTCCACTGAAGACTGAGATTCTCTGAAAAGGAGGTGCAAGTCAGGTGGCCCTTCAGCCATCCTCCCTGGCATACCCACCAGATCAGGACACTCCATGGAGACCTGAAAGGCAGCACGAGAAACAAATGAGAAATCGGTCTCCTCTCCACGTACAGGGCTCCACTGTTACCTGCTCTTTACAGGCACTACAGCATAAGACAAGCAGGTGTGGTCATGCAGCGGGAAGGATGAGGCTTGACAAATGTGTGCTTTTCTACTGATGTCTGCAGTATTATAAAAGAAGCATCAGAAAAGACAAAGGGAGAGTGTTGGGACCCCAGGAAGACAGCAGAATGAGCTGGGTCCAGCTCTCAGCCACCACATTCTAAGCAGAATGGCTGCCTCCCGACCACGCACTGAACTCCAGGTCAAGATGCAGGGTTCACGGCACTAGGAGTTAAAGGAAAGGACCATTTGCTTCTCCATGCTAATTGGTGACCCCCAAAATTTTCAGGTCTTTTTTATTTCACTGGAATCTCCATCAGCACTCTCAACTGTATGTGTTGTTATAAAAAGTACATTATTGGGTGGTTATTTAGAGACAGATTACCCCCGCCAGATGGTAGCCCCTAATACCTTTCATCATGGAAAATTGGACCCACCAGTGCTCCAAGCTGGATATCACACTCAGCACTGAAAGGACCTATAAAGACTGCAGAATAGGGGGAACTTGTGCCTACACTCGAGTCATGAGTCCTTTTGGAAATAGAAGATTCTTTCCAAAATATATTTTATTTCAGATGACTTGTGATTATAGCTCATGGATTCATGATTCAGTTTGTTCCGTCAACAGACATTTAATGTGCTCTAGTACGTGGCAGTCATCTTCATTCTGGGTCCATAGGACTGAGCAAACATAAAGGTGCTCCTTTCCTTGATTGCATGTGTAGGTGACAGAGACACATGACGAATGAGATAAATCAGAACATACAGGATGCTAGTGAGAACTATAGACAAAAAAAGAGAAACAAAGCAGGAAGTAAGGATGAGCAATTTGGGTTGAGGTCCAGGCAGAGTCCCTGTCCCCAGGTGGTTATCTGCGTGTTGACCTGCCTGGTGAAGGAGCAAGCATTTTACGTTTTCAACCAGGCTGAAGTGCAGGAATAGGTCCACCAGAGCCAAGGTAATGGCATGGATACAGACAGAGCCTTCCCCTACCAAAAAGCAAATTCTTAAAGATGCATGTTTCAGTATGTCTATGTTGATATACTCACCATAGAGGTATTTATTAAATTCCTAGTCTCCAGCAGCATCAGGTAAAAAATAACATGTCCATTAGTTTTATGTCCTAGTAATTTTATTGTTGAGCAGTCAACTTTTGACATTACAGTCATGTCATCCAGAATTCTGCATCAGGGCATCACTGCAAAGAGTCATTGACTTATGTTTATCATATATATCATATCAGACTAGCATAATTCAACATACCAGACCATGCAGATTAATGCCACAGATTGCATTTTTTTCCCTTGAAGTGAAGATACGATTCAGCAATGATTGCCTTTGGAAAATGGATACCATGAAAATTGAATAAGTTCCTGAAAGCCTGGAGCATGCTATTTCATGCTTTTCTTTGTAATAATAATGTTATTTTTCATTGCAGGATGGATATTAATTTCTTTATATATAATTTGAAACAATAAGCATAAAATCTCTTGAATCTTCTAGTGGAGCCAGAGGAATAGAGGAAAATCAAAGAAGGCTTTCATAAGAGACATTATTTCCTGAGAAGTTCCCCTCAAGTTAGGAACAAAGATCCTGAATAAGAGTGGAGGAGGTGAAAGTCAGTTAATAACTATTAAAATCAGATATGTCTATAGACTCCTGGTTATGAAAAATGAGGACATCAACATACTTACCCTTCTTCCCACGTCCTCCCTCCTACACTACAGATTTTATGGCTTTATTTTAACAGGGTGTGTAATTTCTACATTCAGTTCAGGAACCAGGTTCCAGAGTTGGTGAGCAGTGGCTGTGCTTGCAAATCAACACAATGCTCCTCCCCACAGCCAGTGCCAGAGTCCTACCTGAGTCTGTGTTTTATGCAGCTCTGGATTGACTGCATTTCATTTTCAAATAATTTTTTTTTCCTTTGAAGAGGAGCTCATGAATCCTCTGTTCCCTGAGTAATGTGTGCTTGAAAGTATTTCTTTCATACTTTTAGAAAAAAAACAGGAATAAAATTATGGTTTCACATTTATTTTCCTCAAAACTTTGTTGTACCACAGACATCTAGAACTTCTTCATCTCAGGTAGCTGAATCTGTGCCCTTTTGCACAGCGACTTTCCATAGAAGGGTTTTGGATTAGCCTTTCAGGTCATCATTGGGAGCCTTTAACACAACATTTTCACTAGGGTCATTAGAGTTTGTATTAGAGTAAGACTAGCTGCTATGAGAAGTAAACCTCAAAGTGTGTGATCCTTGAGATAATAGAAATATAGTTGTTTTTCTCACTTTAAGTAAAACAGGTGTTTTTACTTTATAGGATTTCTCTGAATGGCAACTGAAGAACCCAGAACTCTTGTCCCCTCTGGCTTGTAAGGTCTTAACACAGCTCTCTAGGTGTTTGAAAACATCAAGCCAACAGAGAGCCAACAAGCTAAGAGGATTTGGGGTAGGCAGAATGGTGGGCCAGTCAGGAGAGGCTCCTGAGACTTTGTGTACACATTCTTTCTGCCAGAGCTCATCTGGATGGCCACAGCTACCCGTGGAGTAGATTATTTTTCAAATAAAGGGAGCTTAGTGCATGGGAAAAACAAATGTGTATGGGGCAACCAGGCATCTCTGCCTAATTGCAGTGGGCTTAGATGAGGATAGAAACGGAATACTGTAGTCAGTGAATGAGAGATTCAGTATGCATTTGTTGTGCAGATAAACAGATATCTGTCACACCCTCACTCTTCATGTAAGATAGGTTGTGCACACTCACTGTTACAATGCCTTATCCTCAGATGGTACTTTGCTGTTTATCAAGCAGTCTTTGTTTAATTCCTCAACCATCTGAAGTACTCAGAACAGCAGCAATAGTTAATCAGTACAAGACTTGGAGAAATTAAACAACTTTCCTAAGATTAGACTCCCAGTTCAACTTACCTTCTAGGGAAACACACCTCCACATGCATATGATATGAATGATAATTTAACTAAGTTATTGAATTATATTTCCTAAAAACTGTAACAGGTCCAGATCTTTTCTCATTACTATATCTAGGGCCTTGTTAAAAAATGTAATGTCTTTGTATCTTTAAATTAGATTACATAAAATTATAGAGAAAAAATACGGTAGGCTTTTAAGACACATAGAAGAAAACATAGTTAAGTCCTCTTCGTTAAAATGGTTTATTGTAAGAATAAATTAGAGAGTAAAAAATGTACAGGTAATTATCTCAGTGTTTTCAGTCTCTCAAACAGGGTCCCAGGGAGCTGGGATTCCTTTCCGGGCATGACAATAGCCTCAGTGTCCCCTCAGAACTGGATAATGGATAATGCCACTTTCTGTAGTGAATGCTTTTTTTCCCCCCAGTTCATCTTCTCTCTGATGTCTCCCCCATCCCGCCACCCCCGCCAATCTCTGTTTTTGGCTTTACCAACTTCAACATGGTTTGCTGCTCCCCTTTCCTTTACTGCTCTTAGTAGCCCTGCAAGGTGACTTAACCTTTTTTTTTTTTTTCCCAACACGCAGGGCTTTCACTGTGGAGTTTTGCATGGGGTTTATACTCTCTCGTCCAATCTGTGCACTGTGTGGACGGCAGCTGTGAATGGGGACCAGCGCAGCGCGCAGAGACAGTCCTCACCGCGGAATCCCTACTGCCTTTCTGCACGAGGGCCTGAGGATGGAGCGGCCCGCGGCTCACCGAGTCCTCTGCAGAGGTGGTTGCACACAGCGCACGAATTGTCCTTGGAGACTGCCTGCCTCCTCAGCACCCGGTCCTGTTCTTTTCCGTTTCCTTTTGCACCTACAGCGCGAACCAACAGGGGGCAGCAAACGCCCTTTAGAGGACGCGCGGCGCAGGCGTGGTGGTCTGCGGGGTTCCGTTCCTGCCCTTAGTCTCCGATACTTTCGTTCTCTCCTTTAAAAAAAAAAAAAGTTACAGTTTTAAAACGATCGTCGTTCTCTCTTGTTCATACTTACTATCAAGCCTGCAGTGTTAAATAATCTCGTCCCTGTTTTCCACAGAGAATGAAATTGGAAAATTTGGATTTTCCAGAAAAGCTGGAAGATAATTGCCTGCAAAATGACCTTTATTTTAGAAGAAGTATTTAAAATCATAGTTATAACTCTTCTGAAATCACAATACTTAGACAAAATGATATGTATTCATAATCTAGATTTCTAAAAAAAATTTAAATACGCTAAAGATTGAAGAGATTTTGATTGAGGGAAACAATTCATCTTTCATTTTCCCTTTAGTACAATTTTACTTTTGTTCTAGCTTTTATTATTTTATAAATTGAAGAGAGAGAGAGAGTGCGAGAGAGAGAGCACTCATGTAAGAATCAAGAATGAGAAACAGAAAAAGAGAAGAAAGGAAAGTGACAATATGTGGCAAATACTTGAAAGGAGCAGATTTGGTAGTATTCTTTCACAACCTAGAATTGTATATTAAAATATGTAAAGGGAGTTCGGAGACATATTTCATATTGATAGAATGTGAAATCCAATAAGGAAATATAAAAGTCATGAATGTTCATGCATACTGCAAGTTGGAAATATCAGAAATAGAAATTGATGAAAATACATGACTATGGAAATAAATAATCAAAGTGGGAGACTAAAAATTCTCTGGCAACAGACAAAAGAAGTAGATAAAAAATAAATACAGATACTATGGATTGGAACAGTCCAGTTATGCTTGAGCATTCAGGAAACACACATGCAAGGGCAACTCTGTTATTTTTAAACACTGATGAGCAGTCTCAGAAATTGACCCTGAGTTATGCAGCAAACTATCTTGTTAATTCCCCAGAGAAACAATGTACTCTAAGTACTAAGAAATCTATTATAATCAGCAACAGATATAATAAAAAATAAAGTCTATGCACTATATTTAAAGTACATTTCTAAAAATATTACTTTATACAGTTTATCAGATTTAAATCCCAGACTATTTAAAAATAGATAGTGATGACTGTAAGTTAAAAAAAGTGAAAAGTAATAAAACTGATACGAGAAAAAATCATGTTGCAGTAAATAATTTCTTTGAAAAGAAATAAAGTGAAAAAAAATAAACCAAGTGTTCAAGATACAAATAAAAGAACAGAAAATAAATAGAAAGCAAGCAGTACATCAGAAGTTAAGAGGAGAAAAGAGGAAAAGAGTGAAATAGAAAGTGAACAATAAGGAAGGTGTAACAGTGGTCCCTTCATCTTCTGATTGTACCCCTCAATGCTCTGAGGCTTATTTTTTTAAAAGAACAAGTTTTTTTCTCTCTCTTATTCCTTCTCCCTCTCCCTAACAAGATTAGGCAGACAGTGTTATCTTTTTCTTCCCCTAGTTAATTGCCCTTGAACAGCCCGGTGCAGGAAGGAGATGCCTGCTGAGGATCTGGTTAAGTGAATGTCTCCCAAATTAACAAGTGAATCCTAACACTTCAGCAGGGCTGCAGGAACCCCATACCAGAGCACACCTGGAATGTGATTCTTGAAGAGTTCCTTTAGACACCCCCTTTCCCTCCTAATGGGGAGAATCACAGCCTTTGGGACAGGAGTCCCCTGTTTCTCCTTTGCTAGCAAAGGAGAATAAATAAATAAATAAATATTTATTTATTTATTTATAAATAATCTAATTTTCCTTTTTCTTAAAAGGAAATAAATCTAATTTTCCTTTTTCTTAAAACCGTGTCCTCGTTATTGGATTGGTATCAGACACAAGGACTGAGCTTTCAGTTACAAATGTGCAAATAGAAAACTCACCTAATTAAACCACGAGACGGTTCTCTGGGTAAAAAACAAGAAAAAGATCTTGGCAAAAATAATTGGGAAAGGGGGTGAGAAAAAAAATAGCTGGAAAAATATGTCACAGAAAAGAAAATTAAGAAGGAGGGGGAGAGTTTGGAAGGACAAGTCTAGATGATCCTATGCAGAAGCCGATGAACAATCCTCGTCTGCTTCCATCACTGCTCTTTAGGCATTTGTTACAACCTGTTATGGTTTGGATGTGAAGTGTCCCCCAAAAGCTCATGTGAGAAAATGTAAGAAGGTTTAGAGGAGAAATGATTGGGTTGTGAGAGCCTTAATTCAGTTGGTGAATTAATCCCCTGATGGAATTAACTAAATGATAAGGAAGGCAGGTAGGGTGTGGCTGGGGGAGGTAGGTGCCTTTGTGTGCATGCCTTTAGGGTATATACGTTGTTTCTGGTGAGTGGAGTCCTTCTCTCTGCTTACTGATCATCATGTGAGCCACTTCCTTTGGCCACACTCTTCCACCATGATGTTCTGCCTCACCTGGAACCAGCTGTGTATGGAACCAGCTGTGTATGGACTGGTACCTCTAAAACCATGAGCCCTCAAATAACCTTTTTCTCCTCTATGTTGTTCTTGTCAGGTCTTTTAGTCCCAGAAGTGAAAATGCTGACTAAAACACAATCAAAGACATTGTAATTTTGTATATTAGAGGATGTTTCCTTTATTTCCTAATAGGATGGAAAGAAGAAGCTAGAGTGTACACAAATGAGTATAGAACAAGATATGTTCCCTTCATTTCTTTTTATTGTTATAATTATTAACAAATGTTAATTGTACAAATTAATGGGTTTCACTGTGGCATTTCCAAACATGCATGTATGGCTCTTTGTTCACTCTATGCTCTCACCCTTTCTTATTTACCCCACTTCCCACAAAATACATGACTCTTGCTTTCTTTTCAATTAATAAGAAATGTTTCTTTCAAAGTGCTAAGATGCCATGAAGTCTTATTTTACATTGATATGCTTTATTGTTCAGCAGTTTTGTCTTTATAGAAAAATTGCACAGAAAGTACAGAGTGCTCCTGTACTCATGCATTGACCTCTCTGGTTTCCCTTAGTGTTAATATCTTGTATTACTGAGGTCTATTTATTACAATTCATGAACAAATATTGACACATTATTATTAATTGAAGTCCACAGTGTTTACTCTGTGTTGTGCATACCACATGCATCCTCTATGAAAGTATCATACAGTACACTTTGTGATACTGTTTTACTGCCCTAGCATCCTGTGTCGTACCTATTGGTCCCTCATCTTCTCCCCCTGGAAACCACTAACTTTATTTGACTGTCTCCATAGTCCCCCTTTTCCAGAAAGTCGTGTAGGTGGAATAATACCACACATTTTTAGATTGGCATCTTTCACTTAATGATGGACATTATAATCTCAGTCATATCTTTTCATGGCTCAGTAGCTCATGTCTTTTAGAGCTAAATGATGTGCCTGTGCATGGATGTACTGCAGTTTATCTGTATCAACTCACCTATTAAAAGACATCCAAGTTGCTTCTGAACTTAGTGATTGTGAGTAAAACTGCTAGGAAATTTCAATATAGGTGTGTGCATATACATTTTCATTTAATTTTGGCAAATATCAAGAAACATGAGGGCTGGATTGCACAGTTAAACATCTGTTTAATTTTGTAAGAAATTGCCAAACTTCCTTCCAAATCACGTGTTCCATGTTATGTTTGCACCAGCAATGAATGAATGAATGGGCTTCTATTGATCCAGATCCTTGTCACCATTTGGTTTTGTCAATGTGTTAGACTTAGCCGCTCTGAATCATAGGTAGGAATAGTTCATAGTTGCTTTCATTTGCAACTTCCTAATGTTGGGTCATGTTTAGAATTTTTAATATACTTATTTGCATCTGTATATCTTTTCTGGTAAGCTGTCTGTTCAGATCTTCTGTGCATTTTTTTTTATTTATTTAAATTTTTCTTTTTTTTTTTAGTTATTGATGGATCTTTGTTTTATTCATTTATTTGCATGTGGTGCTAAGACTTGAACCCAGTGCCTCACACACATGAGGCAAGCGCTCTACCGCTGAGCCCCAACCCCAGCCCTCTTCTTTTATTTTTTTTTGTTAAAATATAATTTTTTTATAGCTTTATTTTATTTTTATGTGGTGCTGAGGATCGAACCCAGTGCCTCCTGCGTGCTAGGCGAGCACGTTACCACTGCGCCATAACCCCAGCCCCCCAGCCCTCTTCTGTGCATTCTAAATTGGTTCATTCATTTTTGTTTTGGGATTTAAGGGTCCTTTGTATCTTTTGCGTACTATTCTTTGTCTTTTATTTGTTGTGCAGATTGTTTTTTTTCCCAGTCTGTAGCTTGTCTTTTCATTCTCTTAACATTGTCTCTTGCTGGGTGGAATTTTGTATTTTTAAATAATGCAATTTATGGGAAAATAGAGTCCAGATTCAAATTCTGTCTCATAAGAATGTGATAAGATCCACCAAGTCACTAAGTTGCAAGTTGCCGAAGCAGTGGCTTCAGGCTCCTGGCGATGAACGTCTGTTTGCCTTTGGATTTTCTCTTGTCAGCAAAATGAGCTAATTAGGTATTTACTTTAAAACTAGCTTCAAGCTCAAATTTGTTAGAGATCTTTGCTGCAATTCTACTGTTTCCTTTTTCTTTTTTCCTTCAGGATCAATTCCAAGTGAACTTTCTGTGTTCATTAACTCTAGGTGTGACTGGAAGCAGGATAAAACCTTTAGGAAAAAGACCCATTAATTTTCTTACTATTTTGCCATTAGCAGAAAGTATCCAGTCATGAGGCAAACCCAAAAGCTCACACTAAGGGAGGATACTTACTGAGGTGTATCAATGTAATTGCACCTGCATCTTATCAAAGAAACCAAAAATTAAACCATTTAACTCTTAAGTATTAAAAGCATGCAAAATAGAGCCAGCAACATAAGCTAGTCCCTTCCAGCCAAATGCATTTGATTTGCAAAGTGTATAAAATGTTTTCACACTCTGAAATCATTTTCAGATATTATATGCAACAATCTCCTAAAATGGTTAGCAGTTCCTTTAAATGAGATAATCACCAGCCCTTGAGCTGTGAGGCATGAAAAATACGTACATACAAGGAATGTTTCAAAGGGCAGAATATAGATACATCTGCCTGTGCCCCACACATCATCAAACAACTGACTCACGCCAATCTCAACTTAAAACTTCTCACATGAATAATACTTTTAAAGGTACATACAGAAGAAGTAAATATAAAGTGTGCCATTTAATTTTAGTTGCCAGTATTATGCTGAGTTTTCTGTTTAGGAATGGCATGAGATGGAGTCTTTCTAATGCATGCAGTAATAAACAATGTCTTTGTTTTTTAATATAATGATGGCAAACGTCCCTGGAAGTTTCCAGAAAAAAAAGATATCTACATGCCCAGAGAAAATCTTTAACATGTGGTCTCATGACTAAATGGTTTCTCTTCTTCTTTCCACATCTGTATCTACTCTTTATGGTGAAGTCTTGTTGTCCCACATATTTAATACGTTTTAGTCTTTATGTGGATGCTGTCCACACCGAGTTCTAAGTATTAATCATGAATTGCCATTTGGACTAAGTTGTGACTCAGTCCTTGGATTAGTTTGCTAGGGCTGGTATAAAAATGTGTCCCAGACTAGGTTATTTAAACAACATGGATTTATTGCATCATGGTTCTGGGGTCTGGACATCTGAGCTCAGCGCTTGACAGGGTGGGGTACTTCTGAGAACTATGAGAAAGGAAGGAAAGGTTTGTCCCTGCCCTCTCTCTTTTACTTATAGATGCCATCTTCTCCAGGTAAATTCACATCAGCTTCATCTGTAAGTACCTGTGACCAGTTTTTCCTCTTTTTATATGGACACTAGTTACATTTAATTGGCCTCTACCTATGGACTTCATTGTTAATTAGCTCTATAAAGACCCTGTCTCCAAACATTGCCATATTCTGAGGTGATAGAGGTCAGAAGGTCAATTTTAGGGGGACACAACTGAGTCAATAACAGTTCTTTTACAACTAGATTAGAAAGTTTTGCATAAATAGGGGTGTGGCTTTTCCACGGTTCTAATCTCCAGTAATTTTTAGAGCATTTAAAAAAGCCGGCACGGTGGCTCACGCTTGTAATCCCAGCACTTAGGGAGGCTGAGAAAGGAGAATTGCGAGTTCAAAGCCAGCCTCAGCAATGGCGAGGCGCTAAGCAATTCAGTGAGAGTCTCTACATAAAACACAAAATAGGGCTGGGGATGTGGCTCAGGGGTTGAGTGCCCCTGAGTTCAATCCCCGGTACCAAAAAAATAAAATAAAATAAAATAAAAAAGTTGGAAGCTGGGCACGGTGGTGCACACCTGTAATCTTAGCACTTTGGGAGGCTGAGACAGAAGAATCATGAGTTCAAAGCCAGCCTCAGCAATGGCAAGGCACTAAGCAACTCAGTGAGACCCTGTCTCTACATAAAACACAAAATAGGACTGGGGAGGGTGGAGTACACCTGAGTTCAATCCCCGGTACAAAAAATAAAAAATGAAAAATAAATAAATAAATAAATAAGTTGGTGTACACAAAACAACACGGTATCAAACTGAGTGACATTGAGAATAAAATACTGTATACATTTTATGTAGTGTTCCTTGAAAATACACACTAGTAGTTGGAGTCCCCTGAAATCTCAGCTTTTTCTGAATGTAAGATTTGCTTTATCATTATTCTGATATGTATTCATTTAATCTTACAAAATAGATTTATGGTTTTGTAAAAAAAAATCTTCTCAAAAGATTTGAGCTGCTGTTAATTATTTATAAGGGCTGATTTCATGACAGTGTGAAGCTTCCTGGGATCTTTTTTCTTCTTTCTTTCTTTCTTTCTTCCATCAGAGTAAATGACTTCCAGCTTTCTCATATTTTTCTGAGTCATAATCAACTCTCAGGAAGGTGTGATGAATTTCTTACATTGAAGTATAACACCAGGATTTCATAATGTCATTTTTTCCAAGAGAAAATGCAATTTGACTTTAATTTGAAATTGCTTCAGTTAAGAGCTTCTGAAACGTTGGTTCCACCTATGGAATTATGAGCTGGAAGAACTCTGCAGTGTTCCCCTCCCATGACTCTGGAACTGTCTGTGGTTCTGTGAAAGCAAAATCAGTAACACCAAGGCACTTCAAATCATGTCTGGTACACAGAGCAATTTTAGTAAGTCTTAGTTACCACCATTATAGCCAAACATCCTGAGTAATACACAGGATAATGAGCCCTCTTAATGATGCAGGATCTATGGGAAACTCTTTCCAGAGACTGAAAAGGCAGTTTACAAGCTCAACCCATTTGATATTTTAATTTTTATCTCTATGTTTTCCTTCTCTCACTTTTAACTTTGATATATTTCTCACAGGTTATTCTTTTGACTACTTTCAAGAAATAAATTTATAGCATACATCTGGTCCAGATGGACCGTGTCTGCCTTACTAGCATAGTTTGTTTCTTAGTCTGCTACTTTATGTTCTTTGTATCTGAAAGCAAATGCGGGTGAAAATTTAGAGAATGTACAAATTAATGTTGCTATGAAAATAATAATTTATTAAATAAATCTCAGGGATTTGAGGGGCATCTTATCACATAAAGAGCCTCTGTTTATTAATTATTAATTATTATTAAGTGATGGTGCTCACAGAGTGAGTCAGCAATGGCTGGAGAAAGAGCAGAGCATGCTCTTCACAGCTTTAGTCTTGAGCTTAACTTTAACTCCTTTTCTTCAGAACACCTGGGTGGACAGTGTGGGTGATCACCAAAACCCTTTTTAGAAAAGATATAGATAAACTGCACTTTCTTAGTGTATGTAATTACATTGTTGGCACAATCATGTTCTAGGAAGAAAATCTACAGTTTATTCATTGAAACTGTAGTAGCATCAGTACACCAGGACTTTTGGAATAAACCAGCCAGCTTTGGTCTGTAAAATGTCCATGTGTCCTAAGAACTGGCTGTGTGAGAGAGAACACCATGTCTTAAGGTACTTCTTATGGTTTGGGTGGGAGGTGTTCCCCAAAAGCTCACGTGTGAGACAATGCAAGAAGGTTGAGAGGAGAAATGACTGGGTCGTGAGCATCTTAACCCAATTAGTGAATTCATCCCTGGTAGGAGTCCACTGAGTGGTAACCAAAGGGGCAGGTGTGGCTGGAGGAGGTGGGGATTGGGGTGTGGCTTTGGGGTGTATATTTGTAGCCCACAAGTGGAGTCTCTCTCTCTCTGCTTCCTCATCACCTCTGCCATACTCCTCTGCTGCATTTGACACAGTCACCATGATCACCATTGGCCAAAGGTCTCCAAGGCCCATGCCTTCCCCTCTGCTTTGTCTTGGCCAGTCTTTAGTGGGCCCTCCTTTCTCTCCAAACTGAGCAAACACTAGACTGGAGAAACCACCCCAAGGCCAGCTTCTCCTGAGCATCAGGGACCTGGCGAGAAGTGTCCCGTCAGTCCCTCTGGACAAGCCCTCCTGCATGCCCAACCTCCCCTCAAAAATGTTGGCAGTGTTCCTCCCATTTCCTGGGTATGAGAAGCTTTTTCTACTTGAGTATGAGACACTGCTGGTTTCTGAGATGCAGAGTTTCTCCCTATTGCAGGGCTCTTGCTGAATAAGATCTCTCCACTAAGCCCAGGTTTTGGTGATGGTGGTGATAGTGGTGTGGTTATTAGTGATCTTAGTAAGGGAAAATACTAATAAAAACCAGACACTAAATTCTCCCTTTGAAGTGATTTCTTCATACCTTTTCTTAGAGCACTTAGAAAAATTAACTTGTCTCTTTGAAATGTATATAAACTTTTTTTTTTTCTTTTTTGGTGTGGGGGATTGAATCCCAGGGGCATTTAACTATTGAGCCATATCCTCAGCCCTTTTTATTTTTTTAAATTTTTATGTATGTATGTATGTATGTATGTATGTATTTATTTTGGTACCAGGGATTGAACTCAGGCACACTTGACCACTGAGCCACATCCCCAGCCCTATTTTGTGTTTAAAGACAGGGTCTCACTGAGTTGCTTGGCACCTTGCCGTTGCTGAGGCTGGCTTTTGAACTCGCAATTCTGTCTCAGCCTCCCAAAGTGTTGGGATTACGGGTATGTGCCATAATACCTGGCTCCTTTTTAATTTTTATTTTAAGACAAAGTCTTTCTAAGTTGCTTAGGGCCTCACTAAATTGTTGAGGTTGGATTTGAACTTGTGATCCTCCTGCCTCAGAGTTGCTGAGTTTACAGGCATGTACCATCATGCCAAGCATATGTATAAAAATCTTTTTAAAAGCCAAAGAAGCCTCTTTACAACCCCTTTAGTTTTAGGATTAAAGATCATCTTCCTCAAGTGCTTGGGAGTGATCCTTTGAAATACAGTCATCAGGGAAGCCAGGCCCTCCACCTCCTGCCTTCTGCAGAGGCGCAGGGGCCCAACTTCTGCTGCGCTTCTCTGTAACATTATCTCTGATTTCCAACTTGTGAAAAATTTATTTTTTCCTTTCCATAAAGCCAGTTGGCAAACACAGATGGTCACCCCAATTACTGAGTGAATTTACATGAGCTGTATGTGACACATGGTGCCTTCCAGTCCTCCAACTTGAGGACTTTGTCTTCTGGCTCCTGAGAACCTGGATGGAATGAGCAGCATCTGCTTGGCTTTGTCAAGTGGTGAGATTTATTTCAATCTTTGAAGTCTTTTAGGAGGATACCTGTGATAACACCCCACATTCTGGTTTCATGCTTATCCAATAATAAAATTGTTTTATTTCTCTTCTACCTTTGTAGATAGGTTTTCATGGTTGAGAAGAGATTTTCCCACTTGTTTCCAATATTGGACATGCGTAGAATATACTTTGCTTAACTTGTCTTCCCCCAAACTTATGAGGTTATTGTTATTACCCCATTTTACAGATAAGGAGATTGTGACTTGAAGGTAACATACTTTGCTTACGTTTGTATGGTCCAGGACGGTCTTCAAGCATAGATCTTCTATGTGCTTCTTCACTTATGTTGTTCTCTTTTAGATTTGGGGGGTTTAGGGTTTGAAAAACTTTATTCAAGGAATATACTGCTCATGTTCTACAAAATGACACATACGTGTTGTGATAAATTATTGGCCCTTACATGAGGAATGATATAGAACTTCAGAAAGGAAACAAGAAGGGACATGAAAAATTAGAGACATAATACTGTCCCCCAGGCACTTTCTGACCAATTCCTTCAGGTCTTACATCACTATTTAACTACTTGCCAAATGTCCAAGTCTTTCTGGAGGGTATCTGGGTACATGGGTGTTATGGTGTGGATATGAAATGTCCCCCCAAAAAACTCATGTGAGACAATACGGAATGTTCAGAGGTGAAATGGTTAGGTTAGGAGAGCTGTGACTTAATCAATAGATCAATCCACTTGGTGAATTAATTTGAATGGATTAATGGGTGGTAATTCTATGCAAGTAGGGCATGACTACAGGAAGTAGGTCACTGGGGGCGTGCTTGTGGGGATTATATTATCCCAGACGTCTTGTATTCAAGCTCTCTGAATACTTTCCCACTCCCTGCCCTTCCGCCATGATGTCCTGCCTCACTTCAGGCCCATAGCTATGGAGTTGGCCAAATGCGGACTGAACGACTGAAGCCATGAGCCAAAATAAACTTTTCCTCCTCTAAGTAGTTCTTCTCAGGTCTTTAGGTTACAGTGACGAAAGTACTGGCGAAAATGCTGGGATTCTATTAAACACACAGCTTTGAATACATTTAAATTTTGCCCATCCCACCATCCCTCCACTTCCTGGGTCAGTCCCGTGGCAGCGGCCTTTTTACTTCCTGATTTAGCTGAAGACTGCTCCCTGGGAATGCTGCTTCCCTAGCAGTCCTCTCAAAAATTTCCACACAGACAATTCCCAGCGGAGAGGTAAAATCTGCCAGCCATCCCAGCACTTCCCGGCAGGCAGCATGGATGTTTCACCCTCCTCGTGGCTGCACCTGCCCATTTCTGGTTGTCTCCTTTCCTTCGTGGACAGCCTTTTTCACTCCTGTGATCCTCACGGGTGGGTTAGCCATCACCCTGACATTCAGTCCCTTGGGGTCACCCTGGGTGCCCACCTTTCTCTGCTCTCTTATGGTGTACTGATCCTACCATTCCTTTAGTTTAAAATAGTCTCTAGTTGACAATTCTCGCTCAGAACTTTCTAAGTTGCAGAGTCATACACTGAATACCTATTTGCCAGCTCTGCTTGGATACAGCATGGGGATGTCAAATTTAACTTGCTAAAAAAATACAATGTTCTTCATCCTAACCATCCTTAGACTTATATACTTCATCAATGGCATCACCATACATGTAAGAATTAAAACCATAAACTCTGAAATCCTCCCTGAGGGTCCTTTTTCTTTAATCCTTCATCTCTAACTAAGATTGTTGGCTATACCTCCAAAACATACCTTGAGTTTCTTCCATGCACCCAGCCTAGAGTTCTGCCCTCTCTGCCAGATCATTGCCATAACCTCTGTCTAGGTCCTGCACTCCTCTCTTGAGGTATCTATTCTAAGCCCCTGTGCAAGGCATTTCTGTGAGGTTTCCTTCATACCTGAAAATTCCACTCTTTGTTCATTGTACTGATAATGAAACCCAGTCTTTAAATTATGTCTCCTTGGGTTATCAGTAACAAACGCCCACTCAAACTAAATCAAATTCAACAATAATTCATTTTAGGGTATAGGGAGCTCTCAAATGTCCTTTGGTAAATGTAGACGAGCAGGTCTCAGAAATCCATAAATCGAGGGAGATTCAGAGACTTTTTCAGTTTTTCTCTCTCCTCTTTTAAAAGCTTTCTGTGGGTTTCTGCCCTGCCCACTTCTTTCTTTCAAGTCTCTTTGCTCCCTTAGTTTGTGACCTTGCCTAACTTGGCTGCCTTGATCCCTGCCTCTGAGCCCCACCTCTTATGAACTTTCAGCCTAGCACCTGGAACTCCCTGAAAACTTCCCTCTGTGAATCTTACATCATTTTGTTGAGAGGGAAATTTCCCGGGGATTCGGTATCACTCTCAGCTATGCTATGGTAATGGGAGATTTGTGTGGAAGGCTCTGAAAAGAGCCTGAAACTTGTGACCCCCTATGGAATTGTTTTTCCTTCTTGGTGGAACACAGCGGTGACACTGAGACAAAGCTCCTAAGCAAAGCTGTCACCGTCTTTATACTCTTTCTTAAAACACAACTGCATACAGGCGCTGATGGTGAGTAAAATCTGCAAGTGGCTTTTAAAAATTCCCTTTGTTTAGGAATCAGCTTTATTCTGTTTATTTCTATGTGTTTAATGAAAGATGCTTTCTGTCTTATTTTCAAATAACACAGGAGAAAGTCCTAATGGGCTTTCACCATGGGTCTCGTCTCTCTCTCTCTTTATTTTTTTTCTTCAGCAAAGGAATAGATTATGAGTAAACTTAGTCTCTTAGCCACACTGATATAGCTAAAGGAAATTGTATTGAGTGCTTTTATCAATTACCAAAGTCATAAAGTAGGACCACGGCAGCCTCCCTGCGAGGGTTCATTAGCGTCTTTGCTGTTATTCTTAGTAGTAACAATAAGCCATGTATCTTAATATCTCTGATGTCTTTTCATCCCTTGCCATTCTCACAGTTTCTTCTTGAGTTCTTTTGCCATAATTCCACTAGTGAAAGATAACCACCCCACTCTCTGGCACAAGAACATGTCCCGAGATTATTTTGTAAATTTCCCGCTGAAGACCTAGCAATAGCTGTTTCTGTAAGGAATGCTTACTTTTTAAAATTGAAAATAATATTTAGAGAGTGCAATTCCAGAATATAATGGTGTTTATTGCTTCTAATCTGTCTTTGCTCCTAGGCCCTTATTATAAACAGAGCTAAGGAAGATTCACTTCTCTGAAGAACGTGGTGGAGGTACCAAGTTCACCAAATATCTACCAATGGATATTTGGATGATTTTTGATCTATTACTAATAATTCTATATACATCTTTATACATACATCACTCCAAATAATTGCATCTGTACACTAAAGGTATTTTTCCAGAAGCAGTATTGCTAGATCAAAGGATAAATGCATATGCGATTTTGATAAGTACTGCCAAATTCACTCCCTTTGAGGTTTGTACCATCTGTCAGTGCACTAGCAATATGAGACAGTGCCTGTTTCTCTGCTGGTTCACCCATGAAATTTTTTATCAAACTTGGATCTTTTTGGCTACTCCGATATTTGAGAAATGGTACCTCAGTATAATTTCAATCTCTGTTTCTTTTCTTTTGAGGAAGTTCAGTGTCCTTTCATGTGGATAAAGGCTTACTTTTCTGTGAACTGTCTATATCGTTAGCCCATCTGTCTATTGAATTTCTGGCCTTGCTCTGCAGGTTTTGGTAATTCAGTGTAGTGTGAATGCTCTCAAAAATCTATTCCTCATGTTGCCAGGTACTGCACCTTGTGGTTTCTACCTGGCAGCTTTGAGATGATGTGGCATTGGTGACTGCTATTCAGTTATTAGCAGTCGTGTGTTGCCAAGATCATGGAAGTACATCTATGCGCCATGTCACAGGAAGGGCACATAGTAAACATTGCTAATATTATGAAGCAACCGTGACAGTTATATCACAGAGTGTCCTTACTCGTACATTTATGTATCATCTTGCTGTGTGCAAACCACAAATTACCATAGAAGTGCAAAGTATCATAACTTATAGTGTCATATCAAAGGTCAATGCCAAATTATATTATCAGCTTTCCTTCTGTCTTGGACTTTGCCTTTGACAAATACTTTTACCTGAAGATGTTTTGCTTTTGAATTTTGTATCCATTTAGTCTGTCTTTTCTCTTATTGCTACTAGTGTAACCATTTTGCTATGTATGCTAATGTTGACCTGGAGAAAGGAGCTTTTCTGAAAATACATGATGATGTTATAGGTCAAATGTGAACTCACGTTAGAGCAAAATAAACATAAAAATGAGTCAAGTTCATTAAAAATGCAAAAAATGAAACCCACAAAAATAATTACTTAATTTCCAATTTTAGAGTGATGCGGCAGAACCTGTAAAAGAAATGTCTCTGTAAAGCTTAGGAGAAAAATATCGAAGTAAAAGTATCAATCACTGTACCTAAAAGGGGCTGCGAAGTTAACTAACTGCCAAGTGAGTCAAAATGATAAATCATTCTGCAAAGGCAGTGTTAGAACCTTCACTGCCAGAGGAAGGTGGTGTTTCGGAACGATGATGTTAGTGATTGTACCTGGGGCTGATTATGCATTTCCTCCAAGGGACAGAAAATAAAGACAGAGCTAGATTTCACTCTTTCTTTCATCTTTTCAAGTATCACTCGAATCAATCAAACAATTGAGGACAGTCAGCCCTCTGTGTCTGAGAGTTTTACATCTGAAGAGTCAACCAACCATAGTTCAAAACAATTCTTAAACAGTTGAGTATGTACTGAATATTTATATAATATTTATATATATATATATTTATATAGATATACAACTATTACAACTATATATTATTACAACTATTACAACTATATAGTACAACTATATATATAGTACAACTATATATATAGTACAACTACATAATAACTATTACAACATAAGTACTATTTAAATAGTTGTTATACTGCACTATCTAGGGAATGATGAATATGCATATATTCTTGTCAATATTCCCTAAAAAATGCAGTGTAACAACTATTTGCATAGTGCTTGTGCTGTAATAGTTATAATGTGGAATGTAGAGATGATTTAAAGTATAAAGGAAGAGATGCATAGGTTATATGGAAATACTGTGTCATTTTATATAAGGGATTCAGCATCTTCTGATATAGTATTTATGGGTTACTAGAATCAATTCCCATGGATGCCATTGGGCTACTCTACAGTGGGAGGTGATGTGCATTGTAGAAGAGCAATATTTACCACAACCCCTTTATGTAAATCCTATGAATTGAAACTGTGTTGTATAGCTTCACCAGAGTCACACTCATTATGCTCAAGCTTCTTATGTCTCAGTGTTGGCTTTGAGTGAGTTTCCACCATGTTCAGAAATCACTTTGACTTTTAGAAGATATGAATTCACCAACTTCACAAAAAGAAATTACACAAATTGTAAAGAAATTTTATCTTTTGAGGATTTGAAAAACAATATTAGAGTACTGAAATTCCTATGATCATTGAAAACTACTTTGAATTGACATTTATTGAGAGTCAAACTTCACTCATTTATTTAGACATTAATTAATGAGCTCCCATTGAGTGCCAATATATTAGCCAAACATAGAAAATCTGAGGACTTCCTAATAGAGTTGCAACCTTGGTGTAGTTTGTTCTAATGTGAAAATTTTATGCATTTGCCAAAAATCTTTGGTGACATCATAGTCAATATTCTGAACAGTAAGCTATACATAAACAGTTTGGATGCACTAGCTCTGTTACATGTCCTTCTCAGCCTTAATTTGATATCTGTATATATGGCTATTCACAGGTTAGGTTTGAAATGTACAAGAAGTAATATAATTAAACATTTAGCCTAATGCCCAGCACATAATAATCACTCATAAACAATAGTACTGGAGCAATTTATTTATTTATTTATTTATTTATTTATTTTTTGTCTTTAAACTTTTTATCTGACAATAATTTTGTATTTATTTCTTTAGTTTTGGGGATAGAAATTTACTAAGTTTCTTTTGATTATGAAACATCATTTTCATTTGTATATACCACTTTCACCACTTCACCCAGACCTAAAGATTCATTCAGTGTTTAATGATCACCAAGTATAAGAAAAGTTTACATATATTATCTAAACTTCTCAAGGCACCTAAAAAAGAGGTAGGAATGGCTTTATTTCATAAATGAGAAAAATGAGGCACAGAGAAGGTAATTGTTTTACCTTCACAGAGTTGAGACTTGAACTAGGTTTGTCTAATTCCAAAGTCCATGCTTGACTGAGCACAGCACCATGCTTTCTAGAGTCCTCTGTTCGGAGTCCAAAAGCTGTGAATTAGAACGACCTCTGTTTGGCTGGGAGTCCAAAAGCTGTGAATTAGAACGACAATTGTGCAATTATTCTTTATATGTCCTACTAGGACTGTAATTCCAAGAAAGTAAGAACTTCTAATTACACAGCACTACAAACTTCTTAGTAAGTATTTGTTGAATAAATATATGGAACGTATTTGGAAGCTATGGATGATCTCAGTATAAGTTGATATAAAAGGTACAATAAAGAATGAAGCAAAGGTGGGGAGATCTACCCTAGAGTGTTCAGAGATGACAGATGGAATAGAATGTGGGGCCTGATGGTTGGAAAGCAGTGAATGAAAAAGGATGGAGTGGATTCTTCAGTCCCATGAACTACTTGTGTGAAGACAAGGCACGTAAGGTAGACCAGTTGGCTTGAATGATTCCTTTATGTGGATAGACAAACAACATCAGAAGGTTGTCTACATCCCAACTTCTTAGGGCCTTGAACATCAAACCAAGTGGGTTAACATTATCCAGTAAAAGATGGGGGTAGAACTAAAGATGGAATCGAAAAATTTAATAGTCATTCAGAACTTTTGGAACAAACTTTTATCTTTAACTTCCTGTGCTTGAGTGTTGGGTGTCTAAAGAATCTAGTGATGCTGATTGTGTGTTCTATTAATCTAAATGCCCAGTAGGAGCAAGAAGACAAACACAGACATGGAACAATACAAATATCTTCAAAGGAAATGGAAAACGCAATGGTTTCCTTGGCCCTTTCTGACCACGGGGGAAGATTCCTTGTATTATTTATGGTGTAGTATTTGTGAGGGAAGTTTGAGTGGGAGATCAAACCACTTGCATTTCATTGGGGGGGTTGGTACATTGCCAGCAGGGACTCTGCCAGGCTTCAGGGTCGCATTCAAATTCACAGAGGTCACTGTGGGTCCTTGCTTGCAGCTGCGCCTAGCACTGCTTCCACAGAAGCATGCCAGCGCTCCTTGGCTACTACCTGTCCTGAGAGGGAAGTCTTCAAAGAAGTGTCATCTTTGTGAAAACACAGTAGGTGATACTGATTGTGCAGAGTACAGGGAGCAAAATCCCAAGTAAGAATTCATTTTGATTTGTTTGTATGTTTCTAAATAGTATGTGTAGTGCCTTTTCACTGGAGTATGCCTGCCTATTTAGCGGCTATGATGTAGCTATATCTGCTGAAGTTACTTGCATATTCCTTCTATCTTAATAGAAAGAAAGTCCTCCCTTAACTGTATGGCTTTGTCTCATCATTCCTTCCTTATACAGCTAAATTTATGGAAACAGAGTATTGGTTCTCTTGCTAATGCACTCTTTGAACACAGGGCAGTCATGAGCCATTTGGAGTTTCAGTGGAAATGTTCTCCCAAGATGGTTAGGCAAGGAAGAGAAAAAAGACATGCATATTAGAAAAGAAGTAAATTATCTTTGTACACAGATAATTTGATCAATCTTAAGTACAAAAACTTCCAAAGACTCTATCCCTCAAAAAGAAAACCTGTCAGAACTAAAACACAAAATCAGCAAAGTCGAAAGATACATAGTCAACACTCAAACAATCTGAAAAGGAATTTAAGTAAGGAATTTCATTGATAAAAGCACTAACAAGGCTAAAATACTTTTAAGTACTCCTAACCAAGGAAGCGAAAGACTTATACACTGAAAACTATAAAACATTGCTTCAAGAAATTAAAGAAGAGAAAAATAAATGAAAAGGCATCCTTGTTCATGGTGGGAAACTTAATGATGTTTCACAATGCTCACACTGCTGCCACCCACCTACAAAGATTCAATGCAATTTCTACAAAAATCCCAATGACATTTTTTGCAGAAAGAGAAAATTTTATCCTAAAATTCATATGGAATCTCAAGAGTTCTCAAATAACCAAAATAGTTTTTTTTAAGATTTATTTTTTAGTTGTAAGTGGACAGAACATCTTTATTTTATTTTTACGTGGTGCTGAGGATCGAACCCAGTGCCTCCCGCGTGCTAGGCGGGCACACTACCACTGCGTCATAACCCCAGCCCCCAAAATAGTTTTAAAAAAT
Source organism: Geosciurus inauris (assembly GCA_004024805.1). Lineage (NCBI taxonomy): Eukaryota > Metazoa > Chordata > Mammalia > Rodentia > Sciuridae > Geosciurus > Geosciurus inauris. The sequence continues at coordinate 40,722 of PVHX01006718.1, forward strand.
AATAACAAATTTGAAGGGCTCACACTTCCTGATTTTGGAACATTACAAACTACAGGAATCCAGACAATGTGGTACTAGTGTAAAAACAGAGGAATTGGCAAATAGAATAGAAGGAACAGCAGAAATCAACCCTTATGAATTTGGTCAAATGATATTTGACAAGAGGACCAAGACCTCTCAATAGAGAAAGGAGAATCCCTCAAAAGAGTGCTGTCAAAACTAAATATCCACATGTAAAAGTGAAGCGGGAACCTACCTTATGCCATATACACAGACTCACTCAAAATGAATCCAAGACCCAAATGGAAGGACCCAAATATAAGCGTTCTAGAAGAAGACACAGGAGAAAACTTCACAACATTGCAATTGACAGTGATTTCTTGTGTATGTCACCAAATTCACAGGAAACAACTGTAGAAAGTCTGAAGGAATTCTACTCAACAACAAACCTTCTGAACAAAACATGAACAGAGAACTTGAGCAGGCATCTATTCAAAGAAGACACACAAAGGGAGAATGAGTATATGAAAAGATGTCCACATCAGTGACCATCAGAGAAATGGGGACGCAAGCTGTAATGAGCGATCACCTCACACCTGTTAGGATGGCTGCTGTAAAAAACAAGCAAAGAACTGCATGAAATCACAGACATTAAGGAGGACATGGAGAAACTGCACCCCTAGTACAATGTGGAGGGGATTGTAAAATGGTGCCACCACTCTGGAAAGCAGTATGAAGGTCTTCAAAAATGTAAAAATAGTATTATCATATAGTCAAGGAATTTCAGTTTTGAGTATGTATTCAAAGGAGTTGAAATCAGTATGTTGAAGAGATATCTGCTCCCCCACGTTCACTGCAGCATTATTCACCATAGCCAAGATGCAGAATCAACCTGAGTCCATTAAGAGCTAATATGCACAATAAAATACTATGAAACCTTAAGGAAGAAGGAAACTCTGTCATTTGCAACAACGTGGATGAACCTGGAGGGCATTATGCTAAGTAAAATAAATCAGACACAGAAAGATGATTACTGTAAAATCTCACTTACATAAGGTCTTTAAAGTAGTCAAACTGATAGAAATAAAAGGTAGAGGGGTGGTGACCAGGGGTTGGGGGAAGGGCAGAAAGGGAGGTTATGCTTTATTATATAAAAAGTTTCAGATTTGCCAGACCAAAAATATATAGAAATATATTTCATAGAAGTATGAAGACACTTATCACTATTGTTCTGTACACATAAAAATGATTAAGATGGTAAAAATAAAATTTGGTACCCAAGATTGTTGCTGCTATACTACAGAGATTATTTCAATTCTGAAACTTCAAATGTAAGTGGTTTTATCAGGCCCAGTTACTGCCCAGTTGCCCCAGGAACATCACCCTGGCCTGGATACTCACCTTAGTGAGAGAGAGGCTCAATGGATGGGTGGAGTTTCTGGACTGAAATGAGTAGGTTCTAACAGTGTAGCCTTACACAGAGTGGCTGGAGCAGGCAGTCTCCTCCAGACCAGGGCGTGTTACTCCCTCCTGCATCCTCCTGAGATGCAGACTGGCCATGGGAGGCTTCCCTCTGGCTGCTTACCCTTCATTCCTTCTTAGCTTAACTATTTCTGGGCAGCTGGCCAAGAAGTCAAGGTCCTGCTCTGATTCAAACCATCGCTATCTGTGTCCTGTAGTTTCATGAATCATCACAGCATAATGGAGATGCCTTCGTTTAGAAAAGTAAGAATAAAGATGTAGACAAAGACCCCACAGGGATCTAGTTCACACAGGAGAATAAGGCAAGGAATTCCAGGTAAGGAATATTTTTAGAAATCAATGGAAATTTCCCAAGTGCTGCAGACTTTCTTCTGAGAATATATTCTGAATTACAAGATTTATGGGCTGTAAAGAAAGCACTAATGCTTCAGCAATGTATCTGAACAAAAGTCGATAAATAACTAAATTTTATAATAGCGGTTACACAGTTTGCCTTGTGATTCATGTTGTAGGGAAAGTTACAAAACTATCTGCAATTTATTGAGTTCTGTGTTCAAACTTGATGTTGAGACATCTTATTAAAGTATTTTTATGATTCCAAATGTACTGATTATTATTGAAAATTTGAGAAATGTAGAAAAAAATTAAAAATAAAATTTAAGTGAGTATCCTTCCTGAGAAATGGGGCTGGGTTATAGTTTGGAGTGAAAATAGGAGTTTTCCTCAAAGGAACATGAATCTTTATTGCCAATCAGGTAGGAAAGACCTTAAAACTGTGGTAAAGGAGACTCCAATTCTTCCCTGAAGTGTAGTCTCTACAAAGTGAAGATTCCAGGGCAGATGGTGTTGGTGGAAGCATTAGGGACAGAATTGTCCCCTGTCCTGTGACTCCACAGAGCTTCGGGGTTTGCACCTTTCATGGTAAATAGTACCATGTAGTACTAGTAGCTGTAAATCATGATCGTCATTGGGGTTATATCGTGCTTAAGAAAAGTTTTGTAAATAACTTCAACCCATTTATTCTTGGGTTTTTCCTAGCACTTGTACTGGTCAAAGTTTTTCAGAGTGCAGGGTGTGAAGATGCACCCTTATAATCCCAGCCTGGGGCAGAAGGATCAGGAGTTCAAGGTCAACCTCAGCAAAATTAAGGTGCTAAGCAACTCAGTGAGACCCTGTCTCTAAATAAAACACAAAGTAGGTCTAGAGATGTGACTCAGTGGTTGAGTGCCCCTGAGTTCAATCCCCAGTAGCCCCCAAAAAATGTTTTTTAGAGAAACAAACCAACAGAATTATAGAATTTGCATGTATCTGTTTTCTATCTCTATCTCTCTCTCCCCACACACATCCTGTTGATTACATATGTATGTGTACACATGTGTAATATATTTGTATACATATATATATTTATTTATGTTTTCTATCTCTATCTCTCTCTCCCCACACACATCCTGTTGATTACATATGTATGTGTACACATGTGTAATATATTTGTATACATATATATATTTATTTATTTCTATTTACCTAGAGTGAGATTTAAAACAGATTTTAATCACTCACATGACTATGGAGACTGCCAAATTCAAAATTTGCAGCACGGGCCGTGGACTGGTGACCCAGAAGGGGAGTCAATGTTGCAGTTCAAATCCAAAGGTCGTCTGTTGTAGAGTTCCCTCTGGCTCAGCGAGGGTTGGTCTTTGTTCTAAGGACTTCAATTCAGCAGATGAGGCACACCCACATTTTAGAGAGCAAAACAGTTTACTTAGTGTCCACAGATTTAATTGTAAATCTCATCCCAAAACACCCTCACAAAATATCCAGAATAGTGTTTGATCAAATATCTGGGCACTGTGGTCCAGCCAAATTGGCTCATAGAATTACCCATCATAGCACTTAAGGAGAAATGAAAATGGTGCAGAGGAAGCAGCTCCATCCTGGAGAAGCACAAGGCGGTCCGTGGGCTCTAGCTGGTCAGAGGTCCGGAGAGAGACTGGCTGGAAAGGATAACGTGTGTCCCTGGATGCAGATACGTGGTGCAGAACAATCCTTGGGAATTCAGTGAAATTTCTAGGGGAGGAGTATATAAGACAGCAGATCAAACTTCTGGACAAAAGAAGGAAATCTTAGATTAAAATTTGTTTCTCGTCCTCCAGGCAACTAGGTTGCAGGTGGCATATTATTTAGTCTCCATATGTTAGAGTAACTTCTATTTCTTATTTTATTGTCGATTTCTAATTTCTTTCCATTATAAATCTGATAGAATGCAAGGTATTATGTATACTTTTGGTATTTGCTACGAGTTGCTTTTTGGCCTAAGATATGGTCTGTTTTAGGGAAGGATCCATATGTTGCTGATAAGAAAGCATATTTAGTCATTGATGGATAAAATATTCTACATGTCTGTAGAGTCTAAATTATTAATTGTAGTTTTTAGTTTTATGGTTACTTTATTTAATTTTTGTTTGGAGGATCTATCCAGTGGTGAGAGAGGAGTGTTAAATATACCAAGTATTATTGTGTTGTGATCCACTTGCTTCTTTAATTTGAGAAGGGTTTGTTTGATGTACATAGATGTTCCATTGTTTGTGCCATAAATATTTATGATTGTTATGTCTTGTTGATGTATAATTCCCTTAAGCAGTATAAAATGTTCTTCTTTGTCCCTTCTGATTATCTTTGGCTTGAAGTACACTTTATATAATATGAGGATAGAAACCCCAGCTTGATTACAAAATCTATGTGAATGATATTTTTTCCCCATACTTTTACCCTCATCTGTGGAGCTCCTTACCTATGAAGTGAGTCTCTTGGAGTCAGCATATTATTGGATCTTTTTTTTAATCCAATATGCTAATCTATATCTTTTGATTGATGAGTTTAGACCATTTACATTCAATGTTATTATTGACTTGTGATTTTTATTCCCTGTCATTTTAATTCATTTCTGGTTTTTTTCATTTGAATTAGTTTATCCATTGATTCACTGATTCTTCTTTTAGTGTAGTTCTTCTATTTGCTAATTTTCAATTTTATTTTATTTTTCATTTCTTCTTCATGGAATAGCTTATTGAGTATGTTCTTTAGTGTAGGTTTTCTAGTTGTGAATCCTTTTGATTTTTGTTTATCATGGAAAGTTTTTATTTTGTCATCAATTCTGAAGCTTAATTTTGCTGGTTATAGTATTCTTGGCTGGCATTCATTTTCTTTCAGAGCTTGGCATATGTTAATACCTCCTAGCTTTGAGGGTCTGGCTCCAGAGATCAGCTGAGACTCAGATTGGTTTCCCTCTAAGTGTTACCTATCATTTTTCTCTAGCAGTTTTAAAAATTCTGTCCTTATTCTGTCTCTTAGGCATTTTCATAATAATATTATTTGGTGTGGGTCTCTTCTAATTTTGTATATTTGGGGTCCTGTAAACCTCCTGTATTTGATTTTCCATTTCATTTAGGCTTGGGAATTTTTCTGATATTATTTCATTGAAAATATTGTGCATTCCATTTTTTTTTTGTATCTTATGCCTTTATCTATCTCAATAAATCTTAAATTTGATCTTTTTGTATTATCCTACATTTCTTGGAATTTTTATTTATGGTCTCTTAACTGCTTTTCATCACAGTCAACTTTGTTTTCAAGATTACATATTTTGTCTTCATTTGCTGCAACTCTGTCTTCTAAGTGATCTCGTCTGGTGGTGATACTTTTTGTTGAATTTTTATTTTGGTTTATTGATTGCTTCATTTTGAGAATTTTTTCTTGGATTTTTTTCAGAATCTCTGTGTACTTATAGAAGTGTTTTTTCACTTCCTATAAATGGTATTCATTTATACCATTCATGTATACCATTCTTAACAGATCAGTTTAATGATGTACATTTTAAATTCATTTTCTGAATATTTTTCCACTGTGGTATTGATGGATTCTGTTATTAGAATATCTTGGTTTGTTTCGGGTGATTTTTTTTCCCTAGCTTTTGCATGTTGTTTGTGTGTCTACCCACTTAACTCATGGATCTGAGGCAGTACAGTTTCTACCCTGTGGACTTGTAGCATCCCTGCAGGTTTGCAGTACTTCACTTGCTGAGAAACTACCTGTCTGCTTTCTTGGTTTCATACCATGGAGTAGCTAGGAAACGACCTTCTCTATTCTACCATCTTGAAAACCCCCTATTCCTACCTCTTAATGTAATAATTTTTGCATCTCTTTTAAGCAGTGCTGGTTTTCACTATGTATTATATTGTCAGCAATTTTCAAGACCTTAAAATTCTGGAATATTTTTAATCCTGTTTAATATTCTGTTGTGTAAATACATCATTGTGTGCTTATTGTTTTATTTATATATATATATACACACATATTTTAACTTAGTATATCACTATTAACAAAGTGTTGAACAATTTTTAACATTAATTTCTACCTGTAATTCTCATTTTAAAGCACAAATGCTTTTAATTAGCTTTTTTTTCAGTGTAAGGTGACACAAAGACATAGAAGACATTAACATGCAATTGATAAGTGGTAAAGCTTGGCTTCTATGGACTATAGAAAAGCAAATTTAAAAGTTATTAGAAATATGAAACATCATGGATAATTAGATTGCTTGAGAGATCCATTTTGTCTTTAAAACAAATCATGCAAACAGTAGAGAAATTCACTCAGAAAATGGGGGATAAATTATTTATTCAGAGGCTGGGGTTATAGCTCAGTGGTAGAGCACTTGCCTAACATGTGATGCACTGGGTTTGATGCTCAGCACTACACATAAATAAATAAAATAAAGTTACTGTGTCCATTTACAACTAAAAAAATAATAATAATTTATTCAAAGAAGAAAAATATAATTTCATAATTTTATAATTTTTAGGAGAAGAGATTAAAAGTCCTTACTCTCATCTTACAATCGTGCAAGTGCCATGTATTGAAAAGTTTGTAGACTGAGGCTGCGGGGTGAGGGAATGTCTTGTTCTGAAGGTCAGTCACCCCAGGATAAAGAAGTGATTCTTCACACCCATATCTACATGTACTTGCAGCATCTGACAGCCCAGCTGGGAGCTTTTCATCTTCTAAAAGAACTGTGGAGTTATTAGCCATTCCTGCAGGCAACTTACTAAATGAAACGGTTCTATGTCAGGGGTTAAGTACTGAAAGTTTTAGCCACAAAGAAGGTTGCAGAATTCTCTTTATGTAAATCAATGTGTGCTTGAAAGTTTTGTCCAAAATACCAAAGAGACACATGAAAATGAGACATTTCATAAAAGATACCATGGTTTGTGGGAAAATAGCATCCAGTTTATGTAAATAGTGAGATGATATCAAGGAGAAAAGAGGGTGAATATGCTTAACCTCTAGAATGTTAATTAGGTTTTGGAATATTAAATATTCCCTTTGTGCATACTGCTTTTATGTTGTTTTCATGAATGTAATATACACATTTAAAAACTGGTATTTTTATTTGTGAAATAGCATAAAACCGAGTAACATATAGAAAGACCTGACAGCAAATATATTTGGGGGAGAGGGTTTATCCTCAGTATTTTCTTGAAAATGACAGACGTTAGTAAGCTACAGATTTTTTTTAAGTACTTCTTAGCCCACAGTTAAACTTCTGGTGGATTTTATCCAATACATCTTCAGACATTGCTTGTTTTCACGGCACAGAAGCATTTCCTCACTTAGGCTTCCTGTCACTGTCCAGTGAAGAGCAATCTCTCCTCAGGTAGCTATCAGCCAACCACATGAGGAAAATATTTTTTCAAGCATTTCACCATTTACACTTCTTAAGCCAAATATGTATCTTTCCTAATAGGAGAAATAAAAATTTTAAATTAGAGAGTTGTTCCTTTGAAATTTCTGCAATAGACATAGATCTTGCTTGGGGATTTAGAAGACAATTGCAAGTACTAGTGCTTGTCTTGAGGAAAACACTATTATTAAAAGTCAAATTAATTCAGACTCAGATGGATCATGTATCAAACTACAATCGCTACTGATTTAATACACTCCCAACGCCCAGGTTAAAAATCCTGTATCCAAAATGATCCAAATCAGAAGTTTCAGATTTCATATATTCTTTTCAGATTTTGGACTATTTGAAAAAAAAGTGTGTGTGTGTGTGTGTGTGTGTGTGTGTGTGTGTGTAAAATGAGATATATTGAGGGTGGGATCCATGTCTAAAACACAGAATTTGTTTCATATATACCTTATACACATCGCCTAAAGGTAATTTTATACAATTTCAAATAATTTTGTGCACAATAAGAACTGTTTGTGTACATTGAACCCTCAGAAAACAAGTCACCATCTCAGCCATCCATGTGGTGTGGATGTGCATGAAAAGGATGTATCACAGCAGAAAGGGGGCTGGGAGGGTATTTTGCCCTCTGGCAAAACTCAGTGCATTATGCCTGTTTTTTACTAAACCTGTCACATTAGGTCAAGCATGGAATTTTTTACATGTTTATCAAATTAGTATACAAAAAGTTTTGAATTTTGGAGGGTTTTGAATTTTAGATATTTGAATTGGGGTGTTCAAAGTTTCTCTTTCCTCTATTTTATTTGTATGTGTGTATGTGTGTATATATACATTCAATTTAACAACATTTTATTATCTTGCAAAGCAAAACATTTGTTAAACTTGTAGATTTTCTTCTGTAATTATGTTTCATTAATGAGAACATAACTAATTTCAGGTGATATTGAGTTTGGGGGCTAATTCAAAATTAGATGAACTATTGGAGTATAAACAATATGTAATTCTTATTCATTTCCCTGTATCAATTAATAGTTTTAAATTATCTTTCTTTCCCACATCCCTATATAAATAAGTGACTGAAAAAGCAAATATAAGAGGAGATATGGGGAGTATGTTTATTGTTCAATTTCAATTGCTTGAGGTAGATATATTTGGAAACTCAGTCATGGGTGTTTTAGATTCTTGCTCTTATGTTTATTTAGGGTTGAGAAGGAACAATTGTGCTACTGGAATTCCTGCCTGTACTGTGATGAAACAGGTGGATCCTATCACATACTTCACTCTTAGAATGGTGTCAGGAGGACACTTTAGTACAACTGAGGGGCTTGTATGCAGTCCTGGGCTTGTATAAGTTGCCTGGGGCAAATGTCATCATGGATTTATTAAGCATCCACCTTGGACAGAGCACTGTGCTATGTTCTCCAATCACGTCAAAGTTTAATGATATAACTAGAATGTGCCAAAATAAATTTTTATAAATAATCACTCATATAAAGATATTTATTACTCATATATTTTTCTTTTGGTGCTGGGCCAAACCTTTAAAATAGTGTCAACACTTTATAGATTGCTTCATATTATTTTATAGTCATTTCTTGTGTCTCCTGCCTAGAGTATGGGTTCCCAAAGCCAACAAGACATATTCTACTTCATTATGTTCTCCCTCAACCTTCCAGGTTCAAAATAGGCCATTGAAGATTCTTTAAAATTGATTGAATGATTAAACATACAAATTGAATCTATATGAAAAATTAGTTTTTAAAAGCTCTCTGATTGGTAGTTAGCAATCTGTGTCAGTCTGATATCTTCCTAACATCAACATCAAGTAGTGCTGTCCTAAAATAGAGGCAGCCATTTCTACCCCCCCACAAAATTCACTTTTTGTGTGTTCTACTGTAACAGAATCAACCAATTTGGGGTTGAGTAGGGGATGGCTTAGGAGAGATCCTTGATCACCTGCTGTGGCCACTGCCTAAGTTCTACATGTGGGATGGTCTGGTGTGTACAAATCCAGGTACACCTTGCTCTGTCACCTCTGCCAAAGCCAGGTTCTGATTGCCAACACACACATAATAGGTATCATTTCATAAACAAGCACTGACTTTAGGCTGAGTTACTGAGGTTGGCCTCAGACTTGCAATCCTTTTGCCTCAGCCTCCTGAGTCACTTGGATTACAGGTGTGCACCACTGCGCCTGCTCATGTTGTTCTGTATCAATGTGTGTGTTGATTTTCATTGCCCTAGCATATTTCCAACTATAACACAACTTATTTGTTCAATTTGTGGTTGGAAAATATTTGAGATTTATCAAGTTGATAAAGCCATTACAAATAACGCTTCTGTGAACATTATTGTGTATCTCTTGGTGCTCATATGCTCGGATGCTTATTTGTTAATCTAATATTTGACTTGCTTGCTCAAACCAGTGGATAATGTCACACTCTTTCCTAATTTATGCTCAGTCCAGAAGTTGATGAGTGTCAGTGCTGTGATGACACCAGATGCTACCAGTCTTTTTAAATGTAGCCTTTCTGGTGGTGGAAGAGATTTCAGGGTTGTTTTAGCTTTCATGTCCTTGGTGATGTATGGTATCCAGAATTTTTCCTCTGCTTATTCTGCATTTAAACATTCTCTTTTGTGTTTTGTCTGTTCAAATATTTCACCCATCTGCTAATATGTTGTCTATGCATTTATTTTTTTTATCTGTAGGGGCTCATTTATATTTTATATATAACACACTTTTGATTTATATATCATTTTTTATTGTAGCTTGTGTTCTCTAGGCATTCTGGCCCACGTGCAGTAGCAAAGACTGCCTATACCTATCACTCAAAACACCAGAAACACTGGTGAGGCCTGGGGTTGTAGCTCAATGTAGAACTCTTGCTTAACATGTATGAGGCCCCAAGTTGAATCCCCTGCAGCACAAAACAAAAACAAGCAAGCAAACAAAATTAGACAGAGTATATGAGAATTTTAGAGTCATTAAAAATCAAGCTGTAAAGAATACTAGTCCCTGAGGTAGAGGAACCAAAGTTGGTGAACCTACTTTGTAGGAAGGGAGGACCCAGGGAGAGATGAATATCTCCATGAGTTGTGGAAACAGATCTGAGAATCCAGAGATATCAGAGTGGCTAGAGGTTGTGAGGTGGAATACCAAAGAGAGAGGAGAAGCATAGAGAGGCCTCTGGAGCTATTTAAAGTGTCTTGCTGGAGCTCTTAGAAAAATGCTAAAGGTGCAGGCAGGTGAGAGAGCTCCCACACAGCAACTTGAGAAGTCACAGCACCCAGCATTCTCACTGTGCAAATAACACAGCCTGTTCCCACCAACCAGACTGCGGAAGTTCATAATTCACATGTACACCTTTGAAGGTCTTGCCTCAATAATAGGGAATAATTTGAGTTGTCACATAAACTATAGTATATACAGTTAAATTTGAATTTTAAATAAATAGCCAATAGATATGCAGTATAAAGATGTACCAAATATCACATGGCCATTAAAAACAGTGCTACCAAGAGTAGAAGTAGGCTGCTCTCATTTATGTCTATCCTAAATATGCTGTGGGATATCTTCTTATCAAAACATTTTTGTTGTTGATCTTAAATTCAAATGTAACTGAGCAAACTATATATCTAATTTGCTGAATTTGGCAACCAAATGAATAATTAGCCCTTCAACATATACTAGTATTGTCCTGTCTAACCAGTCTTAAAAGTAAGACCATAAAGGATCAAACTGTTTCAAATTAAGCTAACTCTACATCCTGGAAGAAATCTTGAGACTGTCTGGAGGACCCAAATATGTACAATACCCAGCAAGGTAAGTATGTTAAAAATTATTACTATGTATGTCATTCAGCTTTCCATCATGGTGACAATATGCTTGACATAAACAAAAGGAGGAAAAATCTCTTTTGACTCAAGGTTTCAGAGGTTTTACATAGCTGCTTGGTCCCATTGCTGTGGGCATGACTCTATGACAGGGGCCCAAGGTGGAGCAAATCTGCTCACCTACCCCACAGCCAGAAAGCTGAAAGAGTGAGGAAGGGACTGGGGAAAAGTATAGTCCCCAAGGTATAGTCACCAGGGAACTATTCCCTTCACAAAGATTCTACCTCCTGCAGTTTCTTTTACTTCACAAAGCCCATTCTACTATGGATTCATCAGTGGACTAATCAATTGATAAGATCAGAGTCCTCATAAACCAATCACTTCCCAAATGCTCCACCTCTGAATATTGGTACATTGGGGACCGAGCCCCCAACTCATGAGACCTTGGGGACATTCCAGATCCAAACCATAACATTTACACTGTACTTGTAAAGAAGTAGAATATATGACCAAATTAGGAGAAAAATTAATTAATTGGAAACAATGTATAATGAACACAGATGTAAGATTAGTAGATGAGAACATTAAAAGATATTTTAATTGGATTACATCTAAAGGCTCTAGAGGAAAGACTGGCATGTTAAGTAGAGCATCAGAGAAAGTCTAAAGAAAGACAAAATTGAACTTCTGTAGATGAACGTTACACTATCTGAGAAAAATTCATTGTATTGTGTTAACAGCAGAATGATCATTGAAGAGAAAAAGATAAGTGAATCTGAAGACAGCACTAGAAACTATCTAAAACGAAACTCAATGAAATAAAAGAATATAAAATAGAAAGTATCAGTGAGCTGTGTACTGACTTCAAGCTGCTTAAATATGTGTAACTTGAGTCCCTAGAGGAAGGTGGGAGTTGGTTTGGAAATGTGGGGTCCCCAGAGCTCCTGTGTCAATGCAGTAATAGTTCCGAGGTGAAATGCAGGCCTGACATGGCTGGAGGAGATAGGCACATGGATGCCCTGGAAAGATCTTCTCTGTGGCCCCGTACTGCCCCCTGCTTTCCAGTTACCACGAGCTGAGCAGCTTTCCTCCACTGAGCCCTTCCTCCATGATGTTTTGTTCACCTCAATGGCCCACATGGACTGAACCTCTGAAATTTTGAGCCAAAATAAACCTTTCCTTCTATAAGTTATTCTTGTCAGGTATTTTGGACACAGTGACAAGAAGCTAACTAACATGGTAGAGATAAAAATTTAGTAATTAAGGAAAAAGAATCTAAATCGAGATTTTAATGGACCATGAGGAGGAATTTCTCATAGCTATAAGATTGGCTTAGGAGGTTGCAAGCTTTATTTCCTGAATTTATTAGAGGTAAACCCTTAGAATCAGATTCAGGTCTTCCATGGATGGTTATACTCAGTGACCTTTAATTATTGTAACCCTGAGTTTTCATTCTCGCTGAAGTTTATAGACAAGTTCATCCACGTGTTTGGCTATTATTCCTCTGTCCCCAGGTTATTTCCTGCAAGCTGATCTGTCTTCCTTCCTATGATTGCCTTTAACTACATGTTCCAGTGGCATCTCAGTTAAACTCAGCATGTGGCCACCTAAACTTGTCCTTTCCTCAGTCAACTCCTCTTCTTGTTCCATATCTCAGTAAGCACGATTGCTCTTTCCAGGTGTAGGTTAGTTATTTTAGACAAACCCTCCTCCCTTCTTCTTTCCATCTTCCCACCAGTCACATAGTCTTGCAAGCGTACCCTGGTAGCTCTTGATTTATTCACTTTCTCCTTACCTGCTAACCCTGCTTCAATGTGGGTCGCTGTCTCCTTTTCCTCTGCTATTGCTAAGGCTCCATAACCATTTCTGCATGGTCGTGCCCTCCCAATGGCTGAGTCCGAAGGAAGTTTCCTCTTTGCTTGACATGCCCGTTTTTTACATTGCTGGTTTTATTTTCTGTTTTTATTCTCATCTCAAATGCTCTTTCTGTAGACATCTCTTTTCACTCACAATTGAATGAAGAGTCTCTACATTCATAGCACGAAATTGAGACCACAGATCCTGTCTCCATAAAGTTTTTCATTTTTTTCATTTACAAGTTTGACCCCTCTCTCACCCCAGGGTTTTTTTCCAGGAAGGATAGAGTGTTTCCACTTCTTATCTTCAGAGCAGAGCTCAAGTCCTGAAATAGTAATCATGGGAAAATGAAGACTTCAGAACCTAAAGGCTTCCTCCTCTGTTCTGGTGAGTTGTGATAAGACAGCTTTTATAAAAACTCTATGTCTAATTCATTGATGCCATGAATACACGATAGCTGCCATTGAGTAATTATTTTCAGCTGCAGACAGCAATTTCATACTGACATGAACAATACTATTATTAATAAGTAATTTGGAAGTTTACATTTTACTAATTAAATTGATTGAAAACTTAGACTTTTATTTGAATGGAAAAGGGTAACATCCTCCCTCCCAGTTTATTAAAATAATGTTTCAGATATAACATCTTCTGAACCTTTAGGTGGTTATCTTTCCTTTTATCTCCTAAAAAAGCAGATGAGTTCTTAATTTTTAATTAATGAATTTTCTGTGATTCCAAGAAGGATTGGACCCTACCTGCACTGCAAACAAGGGATGTGCAAACATCCTCTGTTAAAGTTGAATGTAATTAGTGATCTAGACACACCACTAAATTCAAATGACTTCAGCTGACACTGCTTCAGTTGAATTTTGAGGATTTTTAAAATAGTCTTAAACTGGCATTACCAACTAATAGCTCCCTCCCATTATTTCAAGTCACAAAGACACAAAATATTGTAATACACAATTCTCTTTAATTAGCAGAGTGTACAATAACAAATTAGAACAAAACTGCTCAAAACTTTTCCTAACTGCATGGTTTGAGTTCAAGCTGTAATACCTCTAGTCCAATTCATGGGCACATTCTCTGATAATAAGTGATACCCACTGGGTAATTATTTTTTCTGCCTTAGGCTAGTAAGATGATATACTAAAAAAGGAAGTGAGAAACTCAGAGCTACACATTTTAATTGAAAATCCTGTGCTTCTTGTATCATATTTTTCAGTGGTAACAGCAGTGGCTCATACCTATTTGAGGAAGACATTGTCTTGAGGTAAAATATAGAACCTGAACTAAAGTCTCCCTGCGCAGTCCCTCGACGTTCAGTCTAATTCCCCTTTCAGCATAGCTCTGCGTTGTCTGCAAGTGAATATTTAAATCTCACCTCCCCATGTTTAATTAATGCTTCATCTTTAATATTTTAAAGTGTGGGTGAAATAAAGTTGAAAGCTCCAGGGGTCTTTTGTTAATCAAGTGATTTTACTTCCAAGAGCAACATTTATTTTATCTAATGAAATCCAGTCTATGTAACAACAAAATATTGTGAGAATTCTTTTAATTTCCTCAGGAAAAACTTCCTGTGTTATAGAGTTTTTATTAATAGCCAGGGAAGTTTTATCAAGTTCTTCTTAATATGTATTGAGATCAGGATACAGGTTTTCTTCTTTAGTCTCCTGTTGCAGTGAAATTTGCTAAAGAATATCTGTCACTGAGTAAATGTTGCTTCATGGTGTAGACACTAGGTGATGTATTTTTGTATCTCCGTGGATGTCTTTGCTAATATTTATTTATTGTATCTGCACATCTATTCTGAAGTCAGATTAGTTTTTGCCAACACCTTTGATAGGTATTTGAGTATGCTATATTCATAAAGTAAATTAGAAGGTTTCTTCCATGGCTTAGAATATTATAAACAATATCGAGATCTTCTCTTCTTTAAGAGACAGGAAAAAGATCTCATCCACAAATCCCTTCATTCCTAGAGCCTTTACACTGGCAGAGTTCTAGTGGCTTTTAGTTGCGTCGGTGATAAAGTTTATTCACCTGTTTTCTTACTTTGAGTTCAATAATTTGTTGCTTTCTAAGAAATCATCATTTTGTCTAAATTTTCAAATTTGCGATTGCGGAGCTCACTTGGCTTCAGTCTCTGCTTCCCTTACTACCCACCCCCTCCCCAATTCTTTTCTGCTCTTGTCATTCATTTTCACATCTTTTTGCCTGGTAAAGGCTGGCATGGATTTATTGTACTTCATTAACCTTTTCAAAGTATTAGATTTCAGACACTTATTTTTTTTTAGCTACCTTTTGTTTTTGGTTTATATTTCAGTTGGTATCAGTTTGTATCTTTATTGATTTCTTATTCCTGAATTTTTAAAGTTGTTCTCTGAATTTCTTAAAATAAAACTAGATTCATCTTTATTCTCTACTACTTAAGATTAATTATTAAGATAGTTAGGTCCTAAAGTGTCTTTTAAATGCGGCTTTTTCTGGTATCATATGACATTAAGCCACCTTCTTTTTACTTTTTCTTAGTATCTGTGAAGTTCTGATAGCCATTGACATTATGAAACATGTTTTTCATATATTTTAAAACTTAAATGTAGAAATGATGTATAGTTAATTTTTAAACCATGTTATATCATTTCATTTTTTCCTAGTTTTCCTTTGTGTCCTATATGAATGTTTGCTGAATTTCGACGTCAGTAAGTATAGTCTGGTCAGCCTGTTGCTGGGTTCTGCCCGTCTGTCCTTCTGTTCACCTCACTGCATCCTGTCTCGGTTTTCATCACAAACCTGCCTGGTGTACTTCTCAGTTCTGCTGCGTTTGCACACAGTGTTGAAAGTGCCTGACCCACAGCACTCACCACGCTCCAGTCCTCTCTCAGCCGAGGTGCTTGCACATCATGCCATTCCCCAGGGACACTCTCAGGGGCACGACAGACTGTCCAAGGGTGGCCCAGAGGTGTCCAGTACACGTTTACACCACTGCCCAGTTCCCACAGCCTGGCTCTAAAGGGCCTAGGAAATAAGCCTCTGTAAGAGGTTCAATAAAAAGCATGTACTATTTTGTGGCAATGGGGGTATGAATTTTTTTCCCTCTTTGTTTTGAAATTTTAAATATGTTATAGAGGAGTGACATCAAAGCCTTCCTTTCCTGGCCTCTTGAGGTGTATTCAGAACAGCCCCTTTCACTTTTGTTGAACTTGATTCTCTCCATCCACAGCAAGGCATCTGCAGTGTGCCAAGCTAGGGGCAGTTATCAGACTGTGCTATCCAGGAAGTTCAGCACCTGGGGCAGCACACTCCGCTGGAGATGAGGACAGAAGTGAGTCTGCCCTTGGCAAGCGGGTTTCCGCTCCTCCTCACACCACTTCACCCTCTTGCTCTCCTCACAGACCTGCCTGGAGCTCCCTAGTTTTCACCTCTTCGGCATTCCATGACCACTTCTAGGATCTTGTAGTCATTCGCTTTCAAAGGTTCATGAATTCATCATGGAGTTGTTTATATTTAAAAAACACAATTCTGATTTATTTTGCTTCAACAGTCACCTGAATCTTAAATGTGGGAGCTAGTGTTAAATATAATTTTATTGTTTTATTGCTTCTCGAATATTTAGAATGCTACTCTTTATCTTAGAGATTTCTCTTTAGGGGTAGTAATTTCCTGGATCAGTGATTCCTTTACAAAATAATGTTTTTGTCTACTTTAGATAAACAAGGAAATTTTAGATAAACAAGGAGCGTCTAAATTCTGCACCTGAACAGCTTAATGACCCTGAAGTTTTATTGAAAGGAGATGGTGGAGTTCACTTCTGTGGACCTGAAGTTCTTCTGTCTACAGCAGGAGCTCTTCACTAGCCCCTTCAGTTTACTGCCCAACCTTCTCTAGCTTGCTCTGTGAATTCAAGGGTTGGGTTTCAGGGGCTACATCAGTAGACAACCTTGACACGGGCTTTGAGGACACAGGCAGTAGACTGGGGGCAGTGGGAAAGAAGTATCAGGATGTTTATCACCATAGCAGCCCTATTTCTAAGCCAGATACTGAAGCTCCTGTAGCTGTCTCACTAGGCTGCCACTACAGTCAAGCCACTGCTCCTCTACCTGGGCCTTGGACCCTGGGCAGCAGCTCCTCCCAGGGCTGGCCTCCACATGCCTTACCTGAAGATTTCTCTTCACGTTTTTAACACTGTGTTGATTTGGGTCACCACATTATAAACTCCTGTTAAAACACTGGTCTGATGTTGACATGCACCTCCTGCAGAAACACGGAGGGCTGGAATATTGGGGAGTAAGAGTGGCGATAAGCAAGTGGGGCGGAAACCTCAAACTGGGATTTTGGAATTGGAATAGGATGAGCTTTAGTATATGGTTAACTTATTTGCTAAGAAAAATGAGAGTATTACAAAGTATCATGTGCTCATCTCACAATTACATTGTCACTGTTGATGGTGTGGGGTGAGGGCAACACAGGGAGAAATAATGCCGCCGTAGCACTTATTTGTGATGGTAATGATGATATTATCACAGTTATAACATGGCTGGCTGCTTCTAATGGCCCCAGAAAGAGTACACAGAGAAAAGGCAATTGAGACTTTAAATTTCCCAAATCATGTAACAGGAGGAAAATCAGAAATCTTCCACGGGCTTCCAACCTGTCCTTCAACTCACACAGCCACAGGCAGCTTATATTTGAACCTCTGGCTCAAGGCCTGATGGGCCCTGCGAGCAGTGCCAGTCCCTGCCACCACTGCAGGCCTCTCAGGTGGGTCAAGAGTGGGAATGCGAACCATGAGATGAAGAAAGGAGCACACAGGAAACCTGGGGACTCTGACCTCTCAAATGCCTCCCTCCTTCCTTGACAGAGGAAGGTACTGCCATTTCATCCTGAGCTTCCATTGTTTTCTGTCTGAAGGACAACAGCTTGCCTTCAAAAATGTTTCACTGATTGCATTTGGACAATCATTTTATGGCAGGAGCTAATGTTTCAGGACTCATGCTCAACCCCCTTCCGTATTACATCGCCTCCTTAGATATCATAATTCTCCTAGTGATAGGGTCTGGTGAGGAAGGAGGTAGGTTATACAGAAGAGGAGCTTCAGGATCTTGCCCTTAGCAAGTCTTGGGGGTACTTATCATATCTTGAGAGTAGATTCTAAGGATATTGTATTAATTAAATTGTATTAAGTAAAATGAAATCTAAGGCCAAAGCAGCTGAATTTATTGGTGTGTACATTTTGCTGACACTTCAGATTTAAAATTCTTCTGAGGACTGGCAGTGTCTATGAGTGTGCAAGGATGGTCCCAGGAAGGTATGTCTCAGGAGGATTTCTAATTTCCTTTCTCTTTTATTTAAATGTTATTCCTGATTCCTTGAATCTCGAGGGAACAACTGCTACCAATAAAGATTTTGATATGTATACTAAAGGTTAGAGTAAAATACAAGGTACAGTATTAATTTTCTCTATATGACATTTTATAATTTGTACTTTTTGAAGAGTAATTATTTATATTCATGTATGTTATTAAGAATACATTGTTATTCCCTTGAGAACAGAGCAAAGGCCAGTTATTCATTTTTTTAAATCTCTGTCATCTAACAACTGTCATTAACAACAAAGTCTTTGAATACATATTGGTTTCCTGATGAGTGATTATTTTGATCTATTCCCCAAATTTCTCAATTATATATATGGCTGAATCATCTTATTTTTTCCATTCCAACTTATATAAATTTATTGAATATACTCTCTGTACTGAATAAGCTTAAAGCTTAGTAAGAGAAAATAAACATGGAAATAAAGCTACATGAGCAAGTGGTCAAAGTAGTTAATATCACTAAAAGATGCACATATAACCTTCATGGGCAATGAAGGGTAGGTAAGGAGAGAGGTTATTTGAGACAGTAAAATTTGGAGGGCCTGGGAAAATATATTTATACATTTCAGCATTTGCTAAAAATGCAGCTCATAAGCATGGAGATTGCTTGTACAAAAACAGTGGAAATTGTTTCACAAATAACTTGTGGCACAGTGATGGGAGACGCTTGAACATCGGCTTGAACAATTTGAACCGAGTTCTGTATGTGCCAAGGAAGCCTGGACCTCCAGAGCCGAAGAGTCGTGTTTGTAAAGAGATGGTTTAGGAGGCAGACTGTGGTGGTGCTGGGATGAAGCCAAGGATGGTGAGCCTCGAGAGGGATATGAGGGAACTGCAGGAGTCTGGGCAGGCCGGGTGGACTCAGCTGACCTGAGTGAGATTTCCCTCCCTGGTGAAGAGTTGGACGGGTCAGGCAGTCACTGCTGTCGGCTTGTCCAGGGAACAGTGTCCTCTGCTGCCTCTGCACTCCCAGGGCTTTAGAGAGTGTCATGAGTGACATCTAGGTTGACAAATTAAATATTTATGAAATGTTAGACTTGTAAGAGCTGCATGTGGCTCTGAAGCTTTCTCTGTATTGTAGGTAGGAGAGCTTTTCCATCATCCAGGTGGCTGGCAGCCTATGAAGAGGAGGTGGTCAGAATGGAGCAATTAATTAAAGGAAGGACTGAAAGGGTTGGAAGATATATGGGAGAATTGAATGGATGTAGGTCCTGCACAGTAAGCAGGAAAGCGTGGGAAGAGGCAGGTTGGGAGGGCGAGAACACAGCGTAGCTGGAGCGGAAGGAGGGGTGGGGGCGGGTATTGACAGATTTCTCTCATAGCTTTATGCTCCTGGCTAATTACATCTAAACTCTGTCATTAGATTTAGTGCAATAAATGTTAATTGGCAGGCAAAGCCTCAGTCCATTTTTTTAAAGTGTTGGTTTTTAGCCCTAGTAAATGTCTACTATATGAAAGACTTACCATCTTAAAATAGTTAACTGAATTTTGAAGCACAAGCTTAAGCAATTTTTTTTTTTAATTTGAGCAGAAAAAAATAACTTGGAATTTATGGAGATTAAATAGCAGTCTTACATTTTAAAAATGCTTTAGATTTTTGCTTTTTTCACAGTTTTCTGCAACACATCATAAAATGTAATGTTGTTGGTCAAAATGTCATTTTTTAAAAATCCCTTATTACCTGGAAAAAAAGATATAGATCATTGAATTTCATCATTTGTCAAACAAGCTCATCCTGTGCCTTACTTAGAATGAAGTGAAATTCAATATAATATGTTAAGTTTAAAGATTAAAGATATGTGGGGGCTGGGGTTGGGACTCAGTGGTAGAGTGCTCGCCTAGCACGTGAGAGGCACTGGGTTTGATTTGTAGCACCATGTAAAAAGATAAAATAAACAGATTGTGTCCACTACAACTGAAAAAATAAATATTAAAAAAAAGATGTGTGGAATCCAGTTTAGTCTTTGTGTGGAAATACCTATACTTACGAGAAATGAGACAAGTCTACCTGAGCTAAGAGGCTAGAGAAGCAAGGCGCTTCATAAGGTGAGTTTTCATTGCACTTTTTATTTTGGAATTAAACAACAGCTTATAGTAACTCATGTTTTCAAATGATAGTTTTTTCTCCAATTCTTTTTTAAAATTTTTATTTGCATTTTAAAATTATCAAATTAAGGTGTATATATTGATGACATATGACATAATATTTTGATAAATATTATAAAATGGCTATATCAAGGTAACATATCCATTACCTTCCATACTTATATAAACACACTTTTTTCTTTAATTTCTTTGTAATTGATAATTTTCATTCTGAGACAGGGTCTTTCTTTATTACCAAGGCTGGCCTTGAACTCCTGGGTCATGTGAACTTCTGCCTCAGCCTACTAAGCAGCTAGTACTATAGGCATGTACCACCACGCCTGGCTAATTTCTATATAATATTTAAATTTAAAAATAAATGTTTTAAAACTTTAGTCAAAATGTTATAAATAGAGTAGCCTTTAGGTCTATTTCTTTTTTAACAGTATATAATATATAATAGATTGTATTAATATTGTAATTTATATTATTTTATGATATATAATGTATGATAGTTAAATGATATATGTATTTACTTGGGAAATTGAAATACAATTCTCTGAACTTTTTCTCTTTATATATATATTTATTTATGTTTGGTATTGGTTGAACCCAGGGGTGCTTTATCACTGGGCTATATCCCCACTCCTTTTTAATTTTCTTATTTTGAGACAGTCTTGCTAAGTTGCTGAGGGTCTTGCTAAATTCTGAGGCTGGCTTTGAACTTGAGCTCTTTCTGCTTCAGCCTTCAGGTTGTTGGGATTACAGGTGTGCTCTGTGCCTGCCTTAGCTATCTCATCTTAAAAGGGTGCTAGTACCAACCAAATAAAATTATTGCGAAGATACAATATCTAGTGTATTGAAGCACCCAATGTAAGCATTAACTTTACCAGGAATACAATTAGCATATTTTGAAGACTCTCATGTTTACTTATTGTTCATTTGATTATATATGGTGTTGCAAATAATATAGACTCAGTCAACATACTAGCAAATTAAGTGCCCTTGCTACTCTGCTGATAAGGTCATAGCTTTAAAGACAGAGCTACACTCATAAGTCGGCCAATGTGTGTTTATCTCAACACTACTGATGCATAGGTAAGAGTCATCTCATCTCATAGGTGGGATTATACTCTGCTTCTGCCATTTTGGGATCCCTCCAATGTAGTTGAGGAAGAGAGTGACTTCCCATTTCACACGTACATTTGTTTCATGTACATTTGTATGCAGTTGGAAGTTTGTTTTCAATATCCAAAAAACCATATAAATTTTCTGTGGACAGTGAATGAGCCCAGGTCATCAGCTGATCCTGCATTATAGGCAAAAGCCCAGCCTGGGAAATATTCCTTGCCAAAGGCAAGATATGTGAACACCCTTGATGCTCAGCTCTGACACCAACAGTTATCAGACCTTCCAGTACAATGGGTTTTCCGAGTACAGCAAGATAGCTGCAAGGTGTTCCTAATACTATAACTTTTTAGTGCACAAAGAAGCCTATTGGCAACTTATAGACCTTAACCAATTTGCAGAGCTTCTATATTTTGCTTTCTGATCATAAGACCCTACATAATAAATGTGCTGAGCTAGTTCTGGATCACTGTTCCTCCATCTGAGAACAGTGTCCCATCTGGCCCCAGCTTTGCTGAAAAACGTCTCTGTTTTTCTTTGCCTCTGTGTTTTTCTCTATTCAAGATCCTTTGTTGTTGCTGCACGAGCCATGGCAGATTTTCAGTTATATGTCTGCGTGATACAGAATGAAAAGGATTCATCGTGGAGTACCTTTAGAAAATTAAGCTTAGTATTTGCTCACGACTTCTTGGTGAGGAGACCACTTTGTGAATACACGTGCATGAATACACACACCCCACCAACACATAACACACAAACACACACACGACAATCTATTAATAGGATCTGATTTGGTTACAGATATAGATTTTTTGTAATTTCAATTCACTATAATAATTATATGTTGAGCATGTAGTATACAATGCATATGGTGCTGGCAGTTTATATGGTATACAAAACCAACTTTTATATTTCTTTCCCTCCATGAATTTTATTCTAATATCTGTGATAAGTTGGCTATAAACATAGACATAATGCTCTCTGGACTACAATAATTATCATACAGCTTAGCACAAACAAATTTTATAGATGATTTTTAAAAAGTGATGAAATCTCAGTTTTGGCTGTTATAACAAAATTGCACAGTTTAAAGAACAGCAATTAATTCTCTCACTGTTGTGGGGGCTGGTAAACCCAAGATAAGATTCCTGGTGGAAGCCCGGTGTGGTGGTGCACGCCTGTAATCTCAGCACTTTGGGAGGCTGAGACAGGAGAATCGTGAGTTCAAGGCCAGCCTCAGCAACAGTGAGGCGCTAAGCAACTCAGTGAGACCCTGTCTCTACATAAACACAAAATAGAGCTGGGGATGTGGCTCAGTGGTCAAGTACCCTTGAATTCAACCCCCAGTACCAAAAAAAAAAAGGAAAAAAACGAAAGATTCCTAATGAGGTTGGATTTGTGGTGAGTATCTCTTCCTAGCTTATAGGTGGCCACTTTGTCCTCTGTGGGCTTTTCTCTAAGAGGACAAGGGGGAAAGGGGACAGAGAGACCTCTCTATTGGTAGACTTCTCTACCATTCCTATTGGAATGGGGTCCCCACTCTTGGGACTTACTTTGCCTTATTCCTCTGTAAAGGACTCTATCTCCAAACACAGTGGCTTTAGGGTCGGGTCATGTGAGTCTGTGTAGGGAGGGAGTGTCATCGAGTCCATGACAGCGGGTTGGAAGTCTAAGAGGCCAGAGCACAGACGTGGAGCCCGCACTCGGACACGAGCTGAAGCAAGGCTGCGAGGAGGGCTGCGCATGCCCAAGAGCGAATGCTATCGTTTTGCCCTCGCATTTAGTTTGGGAAGCAGTCAGATGATAGGAAGTGATGCTTAGTTTATATGTTGGGGGTCGTTGAAGACTCGTCTGAAGGATTTTACCTAATTTAAACAGCAGAATCAAGTCGTCAGTGTTTTTGAACAAGACTCATAAGAAAGTGTTTGGAACACATTCAGATGATGAGTTAGGAATTTGGAGGTAGATTTTCATAGGATTACTGTGACAGACTTTCTTGGGACTGTTTTATCTGCTTTCACTGCCCAGATCCCTGGCCCTGTGACCTCTGCCTTCCCTTACCACCTAAGCAATTCTATTCTCACTCCATCTCGTAGGAAAAGCACTTTCTTAAATTTCAGTGTTAGACCCCTAATCCCCAGATGCAAAGATTCTGTTGCAAGTGGCACAATTAATAATTACTTGGAGGCAGATTATCTTTAAATGCAAGTGTATGTTCAATCACACCAATCATCAGATATAAACAAGTAATGCAGAAAGTGTCAGGTGTGCTGGAGACCCCCAACGAGCATTCAATGTGCACTAATTAGACACTATAGGTAAGTCACACTGTCCTAGGGCAACTAAACACTACAAGCAGTTCACACAATCCTAGGGCAACCACGAGCCCCCAAAATACCTCCAGTGCCACACGAATTCTCTTAGCCAAAGAGCAGACATTTTCCTTGTCCAGTGATTCTCTTCAGCTGATGGCTGGACATCAGGGAATGGTGGAGTTGATCCAGGGACAGACAGCAAGGCGGCCAGTCTCACTGAGTCCTTGGAGCAAAAGCCCCCAGTGTGGCAGGACAAGCAGTTTAAATACAGTTCCAAGTTGGTGGCGTGAGCTGGTGATTGGTTATACCCAATGAAAGTCAAAGTCCATTGGTTATGTCCCGTGAGATGATGTAATTGCAATTGGGCATATTCTTTGCACATGTCCATGGAGCTATGCTCCCTATCAATTGTAACCAGTCATTGCTAAGCATGCCTATGGCTTGTTCCCCTTACAGTTCCTTATCGATTTCAAGTAGCCATGACTAAGCATATCAATGGCTGCTGTTCCTTATGGCCAGCAACGTAGTGAACCCCAGCATGTCCAGGGATGTCTATGGCATGTGCTCCTTACAAGTTCATTATCAGCTTCCCTCATCCTTGGCTTCTCTTCATTCTTGAGATGTTTTCCCCAGCCTCACTTAGTAACTTCCTTCTTCCTTTCTGTCTATCCCTTGGCCTTCTGTTCTTTCTCACACCTACAAAATAGTGTTTTCCCTTGAATTTCTTTGCTAATATTTTCCATCCATGGGTAAAATCTGCTGTTCTCTGATCTGAGGGTCTATCTTTACCTGTTGCTTCTGTCCCACATCTGTCTCTAGTCCAGTGTCCCCCAAGCTCCAGTTCTCTCTTCCATCAGCCTCTGGCAGCCTCCGGCCAGCCCATCACCACCTCTAACACTAGCTCTGAGTGCTGCATAGTTTTGAATGTATTGTTTTATTTTTTCTGTTTGATACCGAGGGTCAAACCTCAATGGAACTCCACTCTTGTAGATCCCCATGTCCCCGTGTGTTTGCTACACAGAGCTACTTCATTGTTTTGTTTTGCTTTATTTTTGTGATTACTGCTGTGCTTAACACGTTAATCTGTTTAACCTTTCTTCTACTCCTTTATATGTCTCTCAAATCTCTAGTCCAGGGAAGGGTTCCGGCCTTAGCATCCTCTCAAGGCTGAGCTGTTTGTGCTCTATTTCCCTGACCCCACACAGTGGCTTCTACAGCATAATTGTACTACACTATACAGTTCTGGGGTTTTTGTTTTTGTCCTTCTTCAAGCTATTTGATCAAAGTTCATTTGCTTCCTATAATAAAATACCAAGAGATTGAAAACAACGATAACAGCATGATGTAAAAATAGTTAATTGGTTTCAGTTTCTTAGTACTCAGCAGGTGGTTCTTTTAAACATCACTTCCATATTAACTCATTTAATCCTCACGTCTTAAATGAAACTGCTCTTCCTCTCCTTGTTCCTGAAATCTGATGCCATGCTTTTGTTTTTAAAGGCCCCTAATGCAATTTGCGCAATATTAATCCTAGTACATCAGACACATGTCTCCCTTACAGTGTTCAAAATATCAACCTGTCCCTTTCTGGCACGGCTTTTAGGAAGAAGGCGTGTAGGTTGTTCACGTTTTGAGGGGCCAGAAGGTGTTAAAATTTTGGTTTTGTACTTAAGATAAATGCACTTTTTCCAAAAAGTACAATACTATGCGCAGGACTTAGAAAGGATATGTTACGCGTAATGGAGGCATCTTAACACTTGACCTCTGTGCCCCTCACAGTCAGTGGATTTTGGAAACTATAGCTTGCCCTGTATGAAAACAATCTTGCCTGGTTGCGGAGCTGATTGAAGTCGGTGCCCTAGCTCAGAGCTGCAGACAAGCCTTGTTTCATTTGGTCTCCTATAGCCATGGAGTTCCTCCTTTGCTGATGCTGGGAACTTCAAGCCAGAGGCCTTGGGAGCAAGGAGGACAGATTTCTGAGTGCTGTTCAGGCAATTTACCGAATTGACACCTCACTCTCACTTCTTTATTTTTTTAATGGTCTTTCCTAAATTATATAACCCTCTAACTGGAAAGAATCTGGTTGTGATTCCACAGAACATAGAAGCCACAGAAATCTCATTTTGGAATCAATTTACATATGCATTTTTAATTTAAAGGTTATTGTCCTTATGTTTTGCATAAAAATTATGTGATTCTATTGAGATGTAAATTCAGAAGTGCTAACTTAGTAGGTCTTGAACTTTTCTTACTGATGTCTGGACTTCCTGCCAATTTGCTTTTTGCTTTGATGGTGTGGTATCATTAAATTTGCTTTTTTTGGTCTTCTATTTGGGGCAGGTTTGGCAGCCAAAATACAATTAAGCAGAAGATGCTCTTCATATGCAAATATTTATGTGATTACTATATCAAGCTATTGTGTTTATTCTGGAAAGAAATGTATAACTTGAAAAGTTGGAGATAATAGCAAGATTTCAAAATCTCTGTCTCTCTGAGGAAATGAATTTTTTAATCTGAGATCGCTCTTTCTTTGAATCATCCTGGCTTATGTTCCCTAGTTGAAGTTCTGTGTAACAATGAAGGGAAGTGCCAGGGCTCCATTCTGGATTCAAGCCTGTGTGGATTGCACTGTTGGCTAGCACAAAAGGAAATATCTTCCTGTAATATTTTGTGTTCCAAAATTATAAGCAGGTTTTGGATTAGCAAGAGTTTAAAGAAAAAGATCTAAAGAGAAGCAGAAGTTTTTCAGGACTTGATTGAACTTGGAATACGATTCTGGCTTTTTGTTTTTGTTTTTCTTCTCCACTAGTGAAATGCTCTCTTCACATGTTATCATCCTTTCAAATTACACTGAAACAGGATCTTTTCTCCTATCTCACTTATTTATGCTCTTTTATCCCTTCTCTGTACTCCTGATTTTCCGTTTTGTCATAAACAATTATTATAAACTGGTTGATCTGTACACTTATACTTGCATG
Organism: Geosciurus inauris; assembly: GCA_004024805.1. Taxonomy (NCBI): domain Eukaryota; kingdom Metazoa; phylum Chordata; class Mammalia; order Rodentia; family Sciuridae; genus Geosciurus; species Geosciurus inauris. Next base: position 67,528 of record PVHX01006718.1, read on the forward strand.
TGTCCTAAAAAAAGTGGCAACATTTTGCATGTACATTTTTAAAATTGGATTTGTTTATTTGTAAAATTCCCAAGGCTACAAAAATGTTGAAAAAGGAATACAATGAAGAATGTAGATTTATACTTGTTAGCATGTCACTACTTCTTAGTTTTCTCTTATTCTCAATCTTTCCTCTTTCTCTGTAATCCTTTTCTCTCTCTCTGCTTTTTTTTTTTTTTTTTTTTTTTTTTTTTTTTTTTTTTTTTTTTTTTTTTTTTTTTTTTTTTTTTTTTTGGCTGGAAGTAAGTTGCATTCATATTAACTGATTATCCTAAATATTTTTTGGATTGAACTCTCCAATATTAGTTAAGTATCCAGATTTATCTCTATAAACACAACAGCATTTTCTCCTTTAAGATCATCAATACAAATTCAACACAACTAACATACAACCCACATTCCCATGTCTCCAATTACTATCAAAAGGTGTTTTATTGTTTATTTTGCTACTGGAAACATGTTCTAACCATGATAAGGCTGGGTTATGATTGTGAAAAATTTTTTAGGCAATGGTTAGTGGAGACTATGGGATGGATAAGGAGATTTCAACATTGGGCAACACTTCTAGTGACAATATGCATGCATTGATTACAATTGACCAAAGGCTTACATGGCACAATGGTGACATGTACTGGGATACTGGGTTAGATAACTCAAATATTTCTTTTTAAGAATGAAAAATGGTGATGTTGATAGGGTGGCAGACAGACATGGGCAGTGAGAACATGAGGTTGGGAGACGATTCTATGCACTGGGGCTATTGTGTTGACCTCCACATGCTTTCTTTTGAAGGGCTATTTGTCTGAGGCCACTCTGGCCTTGCCTGGCTTAAGTTAATAGTTTCTCAGCAAACAACCTCTTATCTGCAGGAACAATACAGACTCCAAAGGCTCCTCCCTGCCAACAGGAACAACACAAGTTATCCTGAATGGGGGACTTTTATGACCTTTACACAGACCAGATTCCAGGACTCAGGGAGACAGGTTAATTAGAAGCAAAGGCTCCCAACCATAAAGTCTTAAAGAATAAGTTCCAGTTAGAACTGGTCAGCATGGGCCAAGGTGACAAGGGGCTGTCTAGAGTACTAAGCATGTCATTATGACGGTAAAATATCACCTCCAAGGGGTAAGGCCGTAAATAGTGGGAACTTGAAATCAGATGCAATCCTGTCATTAGTCAAAAGTCAAGAGGTGGACGTGGGCAAGACTCTCTGGAAAGTTCCCTGGGTCCCCCAATAAATCAGGAGGCCACAAGGGGTGCACTATCTCTATTCTGAGAAGACCCATGCTCTCCCTTTCTCCCTTGGAAGTGTTCTTTTTATCTCTCTTCCTATTGTTTCTAATAATCTCTTGCCTGCTACTATGAGAGACTTGTCTGAAATCCTTCTGGTGTGATCACCTAGAACTGGTACCGGAAGATGTCCGTGGTCGCTTCAACTCCATAGACACCCTTGCTCTGTAATAATGTAAAAGATGTGTTTGGAAAGTTTAAAGAAAATTATTGAAGACTGGGACTCAAGATGTAGCTTAGTGGTAGAGCATGTGTGTTTAATCCCAAGTACCACAGAAATAAATAAACCAAAATCAGAAAAGAATTATTGCACAAGTAATAAGTAATATTTTATATTAATAGGTCACTTTACATTATTGGTATATATTGCTAAAATATAGTAAGCAGTAGAAGGAGGGATTAAGTACTATATTTTATCCATATCCCTCAAATTTAATTTATTCAAATTGACAAAAGTTATCTTTACACTGGGAAAAGAGTGACTCATATAATGAATATAAACCTGAATAAGTTTATATTTTACTTTGCCATATAACACAGAAGCAAATAATATACCAATTAATACTTCAGAAAGCTGCAAGTATTTATGAGTTACATATTTGTTGAGAAGTCTCAATTTATTGGTGGTAAGTAACTCCTTAGCTCTCCATACAATTTGACCATGTTCTAAGGATACATCTTTTGTCCATTATTTAACATTTACTTAGGGTAGATTCCAAAATATTTCACTAATTTGAGTTACTAAATTTTAGTTCAGTGTAGTTAAAATATTCAGTCTCGTGTTGCTTTTAAAGTTGCTTCTCCCTCCTCCTTCAGCATTGAATCCTGTTGGGTAAGATTGAAGGATATGTGTATGTGTGTGTGTGTGTGTGTGTGTGTGTGTGTGTGTGTGAGAGAGAGAGAGAGAGAGAGAGAGAGAGAGAAAGAACGGAATAGACAGAGACAGGGAGAGACAGGAAAGAGAAGCATGTGTTTTTAAGTGAAAGAAGTTTAAAAATTCCCTCCATTACCATATCTCACGTGGAATGTTGTTTGTGATAGAATAAAAAGCAGAATATTTACATTCAAAGAAATTGCAGGGTCAAATAAACACAAAAATACTTTACCTGGGTGAATAATTTAAACAAGAGTCCAAAAATTGGAGCTCATATTAGCAAGAAGAACTCGCTTAATGCAGATGGTGTATATGGTAAATTTTGAAACTCTGAAGAAACAGAAATTTAAAAATAGAACTGATCACAGACACATAAAGCCAGCTACATGACAGGTACTCTTTTTATGTGTCTTATTTATTTACCCTAATCCTCAAAAAGTCTTTAGGATAGATGCTTTTTATCTCCGGTGACTTGAGACTGGGAGCCCAGGGTCCATGATTTGGCATGACATGTCAAAACAAAGAGGAGCTAGGATTTAAACCCCGGCACTGACTCCTGAGGCTGTGCTCTTAATCACTAGCAGGACAGCTTATTAATGTCCGCAAAGGCACCAAGCAAGACCTTGTCTCACAGAAGGGATGGAGCAAATGCTTTGGGGCACGGGTGGGAGTTTTCTCGCAGGGTGCACCGTCACCTCTTTCCTCCCTGCTCAGAGCTGCCTTTCCTGAGCCACAGTTGGGAAGACTCTTGAGTGGACTCCACATCCAGATATCAAGACCCCAAAGGATAGAGGTGTGTGCTCCACAGCTTAAGACCTTGGCACTTTGAAACAAATAAATTTAAATGTCTTTCCTTCTCCCCACAAATAGAGAGTCCTGGGGCACATTTTATGTTGCCTTGGAAATGAGCCCAAGGAAGTGAGCAACGAGGCATCCAAGAGGTATCTAACTTAGTAACACAACCTGTGTTGCTTTGCTTACTTCTTGGAATCGCTCCCTTTGCCCATCACCCCACTCCTGTAATAACACTCCCTCAGTAAATTGCTCATGCATCAGCACTGGTGGAAGCTCTAAGGAAAAGGAGGAAAAGACATTCAGCCAAGGGTCTGACTTGGGAAGTTAGCTGTAACATGGGAAGAGGTATAAGCCAGGAGCCCGAGCAGAATGTGTATCACCGAGAGCGTGTTCCTTAAGAGTGGAAAGTCTAGACTACTGTGATTCTCACCTGTGACTGCATAACGGCACAATCTAGAGAGAATTCAAAACATATGCTTTACCTCCCTTGCAGACATTCTGACTTACTTTCTCTGGAGTTGGCACCAGTAGTTTTTGAAAATTCTGGATGATGCTTGTGTAGAGATGGCTACGTGCAGCCATTGAGATGATGGCTATGGGAGAAAGTGTAGGTTAAATCCTGGGGGATTCCCAAGGGAGGGTTCAAAAGAGATGAAGAGATCAAAGAGGAATATTCTGTAGTTCACATGTTTTCAGAAATGGGAAAAGAATGGGATTCAGGACATAGGTGGAGATACTAACCTTTGAGAGACCAAGGAACACATGCCCGCCAAGGCCCAGCTTCTGTTTTAACAAGCATTCACACACATGCAAAAAGCACATGCAGTTTCAGATCTGGCTGGCACCTGAGACTCTACATGGCCATCAAATCCCAGATATGTAATGCCATGGGGTTATGGGTCCATAAGACACACTTTTATTGTTACCTGGTGGGTTGTTTTTTGTTTTGTTTTGTTTTGTTTTGTGGTGCTGGGGATTAGAACCCAGGGCCTTGTGCATGCAAGGCAAGCACTCTTCCAACTAAGCTATATCCCCAGCTCAGTGTTTGTGTTTTTTCAGGTAAGTATGATTAAGTAATACTTACCTGATGCTGCCAGGACAGAGGAAAAGGGATCACTGGAGATGGGAAGACAGAAGAATTACAAAGACAAGAGGTTGGCTTTTCCTTGAAGAAGTTAGAGCCCAGGTGGGGAGGAACTGTGGGTCTGACAGCGGTGTGTATGGTACAGGAAAGGCACTGGTCCATGTGTAACACTGGAGGGGAGAGGAGTCCTTGCAGGGGCTGGGAGGGGTAGGGCTTCCTAGAAATAGCAGTTCCACTTCCTAACTGGCATTAGGGATCATGGAAGACAACACTCTACCCTTAGACACAGGTGTGTGTGACCTGGGAGAACTGGCACTCTGCTTACAGACCTACACACCCTCAGCAGATGTGAAGAGATTCCTGTCACAGAGAAGAGGAGGAGCAGGTGGAGTAGCTGAGGCTTCAGGAGGGGCTGCGCTCATAGTGTGATAGACCAGACCTCATAACAAAATGAAATCATAAGAACTATATGATGCAGAACGGAAGCCTGGGAAAGGGTTAATTTTCAAGCCCTCCTGTCAGCCCTTCTCCAGGGAACCTAATTAACCCTGGGTCTCTATCTATTGGATTGTAAACAACTGTCTGTAGGAGTCTGAGGACTCCCTCTTGAAATGTGTACACCCCTGTGCCAGGCGCTCAAGGCCAGAGGTTCAACAGATGCCTGTGAAAATTTCTTCTTATACTTTGTAACTTTCTGACATCTGTAAGAATGTAGCTACATCACTTAATCACTAGGCCAATTATCCACTATCTAAACTATAACCTCATAGGCTTAGTTCTTAGAAATATAGCTCTTCCAGAGGTATACTGAAGTCATCTTCAGTTACTGCTGCCTGTGGTTAAGGACCCTTCATGATAACACTCTCAAGTGTTTACTGTCTCTGGTCTGTAGCTGTGAACTACTCACGGTAAAAAAAGGATTTAGAGATCCTTTCTTTCTGTACATGGTCTTTGGTCACATGGACCAAGAATCAAAACCCACCAATGTTGTAATGGTTAAAAAATGATGTCAAATTTCCTATAAAAGCTCCATGTAACCTCATCTTGGGGCCTGAACTTCAGAGCACTAGCTCATCTAGTAAATGAACCTGAGTTCTCCATGTAAATGAACCTGAGTTCTCCAACCAACCCCTCTCAGAGGTGATGCTTGGGCTCTTGCTGAGCATGATTTCCATAACGATGAAAAACACATCCCAGATCCACTGGTTTGGGAAAGAAAGCACCAGAAGGATTAAGATCCAGACAAAAGTAGTAGATAAATACTGAGGAGATAATTCAGTAAAGAAGAGAAGCACGAAGGGCTATGTACACAGTGATCAGGAGAAACACTGTGTCAGGGGACTATCTTCCCATATTGTCCTGGAGAAGATGCAGTATTTCTCTTAGTCTGCTGATTATAACAACTGTAATCAGTCCAACGGTAGATAGTGACATAGATAAAATGGATATAAACCAAGAAGTCATGAGCTCTAGCATCACAGGAACTAGCCATCTTCAAATCAAAGTGAGTCTAGTTTTCCCTGGGAGCTCAGGACGTGGGCTGAGAAGTGATGCTGTGTGACGGGCAAGAACACCATTCCTAGAAGGAGGCTTCTGGAGTCCAAAGTCTGGTCCCATCAGGTACTGGCTTCATGGACTAAGACAGGTTGGTACCTCTCCCTGTGCCTCTGGTTCCTCATTTATAAAGTGGAAATAATTATAGTATCCCACTTGTGTGTCTTTTAAGGTTTCAATAAGGCAACATGTAAAAGTGGTAAGCACTCCATAATAAGTGCCATCAAATGCTTGATTTTTTCTTTATTTAAATAACTACTGGGTTTACAATAGGTTATTCTGGTTAAAAAGTAATATCCTTATGAAGGTAGCAATAATGTTAATAGCATACCTGGGAAACAAGGGATCCTTACTATTTACTTTTTTCATTTATCATTTACAACAATCCTGAAAGTTGCATAGATAATTGCATCTTTTATCATTAGGTAAAGTAAAATAGTTTCAAGTTTATGAGCAGAGAATATTGTGACACAGGGACTGGCATTAAGTCAGATAATATTGTGTAGATATTGAACTAAAATTGAGAGCAAAGAGCTGTTGGTTAAAACCTGATCACGGGGTAAAACAACCTGAACATTTGCACATAAGTCAAATTTTTCACTGTGTGTGAATCTCGACCATTTCAAGGTTAGCCATATTCCATAGGAGGCAAAAGATCTCAAGTGGAAATAAGGTGAGAGCAGTTTTAATTACAATGGTCCCTGCCTTGTTTCTGAGCAAGACAGCCAGCTGCATGTGAAGGGACTGGCGAATTGTGTTCAGCCAATGTTCAATCTTTCCCTGAGAGTTTGGCGCCTCATGGCTTTGTGCTGTTTAAGACACAAGTGCCACCACAAACCCAGTGGCAAGACAGTATAACCCATGTGCTCAGAGGGAGTTGACCTCCCAAGCTACCTGATTACCAGTTGGGAGAATCAAGAAGCTCAGACTATCAAGGTTTAATGAATATTTTTCATGAGTTTCCTTGGATTTATAGATCCTTTCTTTCGCATTAGAGAGAAATGACAATTTTCCAACCGACACCTAAATGCAGCTCTGGCTTTGCACATTTTCTTTTACCTATTTCCATGGCTTTCTCCATCCAGTCAGGCACTATTGACTGGGTTTTATTATTTAACAGGTGTAATGGATAATTGTATGTGCCGACTTGACTCTCCATTCAGTCAGACAGTATTGACTGGGTTCTATTATTTAGCAGTGTAATGGATGATTTTATGTGCTGACTTGAGTAGGTCCCAGGGTGCCTAGGCATTTGATCCAACATTATTCTGGGTATGTCTGTGAGAGTGTATCTGACGATGAGCATTTGAACCAACAGACTGATAAAAGCAGATTGTCTTTCCCATTGTGGGTGGATCTTATCCTATCAGACATAGAACAGAAGAGCTGATCGTCCTCAAATTAAGAGAGACTTCCTTCTAACTGACTGCCTGGAATTAGGCATCTGTGTTTTCCTGTCTTTGGACTTGGCCTGACACATCTGGTCTCAGGTATCAAGTACCTCAGCTTTGGGCTAGACCCACACCCTCAGCCTTCCTGCTTCTCAGGTCAGTAGCCTCAGGCTGATGTTGTGTCACCATTTTCTCCACAACAGCAGCTGCTGGGCTTCTTGGTCCTCCTCCTCACAGGAGAAAGTTCCTTATAGTTAATCTCTTTCTATGTAATATATACATCCTATTGTTCTGTTTCTCTGGGGAACCTTGATTAATAGGCCAAGTTTTTGGTTAGGAATAGAGCAGTTGACAAATGGTCAAGTCCCAAGCACTTCTGCATTAGTGAGCACTAACACAAAAATCACATGAATTGAAAAATAATTAAAATTTGTCCAAAGTGTCCAAAGGAAATTCATAGGTTTATATATTTTTCTTCTTTCCCTCTTTCTCTTGCCCTCCCCTCCTTCCTCCCTCCCTGTGTTCTCCTGGAAGACAAATGCTCTAGAATAGCATTTTTTTTTTTTCTCACTGATGAGGGTATTTCAATATGTGTGTGATACCAGATATTCACTGCAAGTCATTATACAATTTCCATGTTGGATATTTAATTCTGCTAATGTAGTTTCAATTTTCCTATGTTTTAATTTGATAGCAACATTTTAATCTTTGTACTGACAGAGTAATTCTCTATACTAATAAAATTCAGATCTAATGCTATTTTAAAAAAGAGAATATTTTAAAATTTACATTTGGAAAAATATGGCACTAGAATGAACAAAACTATAAAAGAAAAGATGGGAAGTGTCTTCAGACTTCTATAAAACAGATAATGGGTCTGTAGTTCAAATCCCACTACTGCAATTAGCCAACTGGGTAACCTTAGAAAATTTACTTTTCTTTTTCTGAGTTTGTGATAATTGGCTTTTATTCTTCTCTGAAGTTTTCTTTCCAACTCAAGAAAGTAGACGTAATCACTTCCTTCTTTGTGTATTTTTTTCCTACTTATTTACTTTTTTAACTACGCTTCTCTCTTTCTCATGGGACTGGGATTGTGTCCTATATGCTCCTGTCCATCTCTAGGGTAGCCTGCCACACATTGAAAGTGCTGCAGAAGCTGGCTGGACCAAACCGAACACTGACTGCTGCGACCTTCCCTTCTGCTTCTCTGGAGACACCACTCCATCAGATACCATGAGTATCCTGTGTTCTTCCTGACCCTTATTCATTTTGATTATCTTTTTAGCACAGGTGGAACAGCCTGAAGATAATTAACTGGATGCTTTTCATATGTAAATTCCACAGTGATTACAATACCAGACTTCATATCTCTGCATAAAGAATGTATTTCTTCTACAGGAAGATTCAAAGATCAGATAAAATTCCCATGACTTTGAGATTCTTTTCTTTTTTCCTGTGGACAATCACATCTCTTTTTTTCCTTTTTTAGAAATAGATAGTCTACCTAGTAAGAAAACTCATCTCAGTCTATTGGTGTTTAACATCTTCCCTTCTGTGCTAAGATGCCATCTGCAAAGCTCCCTGGAAAGGCTTATGGAACTTCCCTCCGGTCTGCAGTGAGAGTCTTTGCTCCTCTGGGATCTCATACTGAAAACAAATATCCCGATGCAAAATAATAGCAGGGGAAAGTTCAAGAATAAAGAAAGGCAATGAATTTTTATCAGTAGCTACTGACACTGTAAGCCCAAATTAGCTCTTAAGCATTAACATGTGCTGATTTCCCTAAGTAAAAGGAATCTGGAGACTGCACTGACTCTTGCCAAGGGCTCAGCACTACTCTGTGTATGCTCAGGTATTAAGTCTTCCAAAATCAACTTGTTTCTAAAAGTACTATCATTGCCCACAATTTATACATTAGAAACTGAAGGCAGATAGAGGTTGAGCAGTTTGGCCAAGGTGATGTCCCTGACAAAGAACCCACATGAGGTTCAAATCCTGTCCAAGTGGGGACAATCTATACAGCCACTGCAGAGGCACCGGAACTCCTGTTTTCCCTCACACTGCAAGCACACGTCATCATCGAGCACTGCTTTATTTCATGCTGTGTTCACCCCAGCTGGAGACCACGGACCCTCCTCACTTTTTGAAGCTTCTGCTCAGAAGTGACATTCCATTCTTGTTCAGATTTTGTCATCATATCATAGTCACATGATGGCTCCTGAATGTACACAGGTAGGTCAGACGCAGCTGTCTACCCCGCACATGGCCAGGCTTGATGTCACAAAGGCGCTCCGTCGCACAGGGTTTTGAGTCCCACGCTGAACCCAACCTCAGTGTAGTCAGAGGACACTCCTCCTCCAGGGGAGCAGTGCAGATTTTGAACAAGAGTATAGTCTACTATTGTGAGGATGTTTGTGTGTATGAAGTGATGTTTCATTGAGTGTCTTTATGTTTAAGGGCTACTGGAATTTTGCCTTTGATGAGTCAACCAGGAATATTATTTGCCCATTTTTCTGTTGGTTTGTTTTCTTATTAAAAAATCTAAGTATTTTTTCTTATTTTATGCAGAGTAAAATGGTTACATTTTAAAAATGGGTATGATGAATCTAAATTCTTTGGCAATAGCAAAGAATACATAACTTAATAAATACAAGAACTTACCATGACCAATAAATGGGTGCTGGTATTTTTTTAATGTTGTCTCTGTTGTGTTTCAGTGAATTATAGTCTATTGGCCAAACCCAGTTCTCTGTTTTTGTAAACAAAGTTTTATTAGAATATACTTTGTTAAGGTAATGACCATGGTTGCTTGTGCTACAAAGATAGAATTGAGTGATTGCGACAGAGTCTATATGTCCCATGAAAACTGAAGTGCCTACTGTCCCTTTACAGAAAAAAGTTGTCAAGCTCTGACCTCCCCAAGGATCCACCACCCTGGGATTCAACCCAGCCACAAGCATGGTCCCAGCACGTACCCCACGTCCTGCAGCTCCCTGTCTGGAGCCCTGTTTCTCCCTCAGCAGACCTAGCAGTTCCCTTGTCAGTCGTTGATCTGGTGACCACAGAGAATAGGAGCATTTACACTCTCCCCGAGGCTGGGACGCAGGGCTGCTATCTTTCTTCATGTCATGCTTCAAGGAGATTTTACCCAGGATCTTAGAAAAGACATTATGGAGTTCTAAAGGCAGCAAAGGACTTCCTCAGCTTTTAAAAAGATTTCCATGCATTTTGAAGAGAGAAAGAACTTGACAAATTTTCTAAAGTCAATCCTCTAAGAAAAGGGACTGGTAGACTTTCTTATTTTTAGCATGGGGTATGTCTTTTATTTTCAAATGTATTTCCCCTTAAGAGTCACATATTTATCTGCAAAGCAGAGTCCTTACTGTCTTCCAGTAAGCTGTGTGTGTGTGTGTGTGTTCTTTACTCTGAAGCAAGAACAGTTCTGCAGGCGTAGAGCATTCATAAATATCTGAGAATTCACATTTTCAGGTACATCAACACTTGTCCCCAGCTCTATCTTATTCTGCCACTTCTAACCACTCAGTATCTGATCTTGGAATAGAAGATCTTCCAGAGCTGAGATTTCAACTTTGTCTTTGGTTCTGCTCCTCATGATTCGTGGTCACTGGGACTGGACCTTTTTCTCATTTGAAATGTCATTAACCAGGCCTTGAGCTGTAATTGACAAATTCAGGCTCTCATTGTCTTTTCTCCAAACATCTATCACTCCTAGCAAAAGCCATCCAACTTACACCTCAAACTTTACAAATGACTGATATTTTTCTGTCCTCCATATTTCTTCCAAAGGTGTACCTTCCAGTTTACTGCAGGTGAAGGCGTTACAACTTCACACCTGCTTCATGCACAGGTCTCCCACTACTCCATCTTCCACCAGTGCTGTGGTGGTCACTGTCAGTCACTGGAGAGTGAATCTGTTCTAAAATCTCATTTTAGAATTCTGTTTTCAACCCACTGTTTCTACCAACTTTCACAGTGTGAGTTCCTTGGAAGTGATTCTGAGATGGAACTTGGCATGCAGGAATTTTTCTGAAGAATGACCTCTTGGGTAATATCAGCTGGTGAATGAAGGAATTAGGATTGGGCAGAAGGAGAAGCTGGGCCACTCAGAGGTCACAATAAGGACCAGTTTGATTGCACATGGAGCTCTGGAGCTGGGTGCATCCACAAGACTGTTGCCAATTGGTGTGAGGGCATTGGTCTTCACATGACTGCATTGACCTAGACTTCTTTTAGAAAAGGAAGTAGCTTTTGAGTCAAGGTCAGTAATAAGAGGGAGGAGTCAGAGGTCAGCTGTTAGTCCCAGCACTCTGAGTAAGTGGGCAATGCATGCTTCTGTCTTAAAAGCAAGAGGGGTTTCTGGGTAACACACAACAGTCTGCTGTAATACAACCTATCACTTGGGCCTTGAAGTAGTTTCTTTTCTCTAAAATTTTTGAATGAGTAAATAAAGTGATCATTATTTGAAATGACTACAGTTATATCTAGCTCCTATGTGCCAGACAGTGTACAAATTCTGTGTCATCATTACTTCTGTATGATTCCAACAACTTTAGTGATCAGGCATTATTATTATCAGATTTTATAGGCTTATTGAATAAGTATAAGATAGATGTCATTCTAGGTATTTGAAATATCAAGTGGTGGGGGGACAAGAAATATATTTTTAAGGGTTTTATTCTAATGGAGAAAGAAAGCCAATTAATAATATTAATTATTATGCTATTGTTACGTATCATTTACATAGTCACGAAAAGTATTATGGATAAAAGGTAAAAAGTCAAGCATAGTAAAAGGGATATGGTTGTGTGGCACCTAGTCAATTTTATTAGAAATAAGACAGCTGAGCAATGATTCATAGGAGGTCAGAGAACTAAAAATGATAATATTCCAGAAGTGACCTGGAAGAGGAGACTTGCAGGGTGGGTGAAGGACTGGACAGCAAATACGGAATTCATGGACGACAGACGGTATTCACAGAGGTGTGAATAGTGACTGCTGAGTGGGGAGAATAACAATTCAGCGGGATAGGAGTGAGTTCCCCCAGGGACCTTGCCAGGAATCTTATGGGGTGGGAGACCTCCTAAGGCAAGTGGGAGTCACTGATCCCAGTTTTGTCATGAGGGAGATACCACGTGTTCACATGAGTGCTCCTGAAAGGTCTCTGTCTGATTAGAGAGAATGGCTGTGGGTCAGGAGGTTGGTAAAGAAGGTAGGCAAGAATGGAGGGACGGGACAACAAGTAGAAGATTTCCTCATTCAGGTAAAATTGATAGGTGTCCTAAAACATGGTAGCAGTAGTAATAGAAATATAGATGTTATGAAGCTTATTTAAAATAAAATGGTTAGTATATCATAATCACTGGATGATGGGGACATAGGAGAGAGGACTTAGCACAAGTGGTGGTGTTTGACTCGACCATCAGGTAGAAGCTAGAACTGTTTCTGAAAAAAATGTACATGTTGGAAAGTAAGTTTGAGAGTATGGTGGTAACTTCATGTTGGTGCGCTAGTGTGAACATTATTGATCCATTTAATTACTGCTGAGTGTTAGGTACTCTGAAGTGACAGCACGGTCAGGTCAGTAGCACAAGGTATCTCATGCAGCTTACCACTTAACAACTGAGAGTAAATATATGAACATAGAAAAAGAATATGTCATTACAGGTTTTAGTGAATTTTATGAAGGAAACTTAGAGCACTATGAGAGACAAATGATGTTGTGAGGAGGTAATTTAGATTGGCTAGTTATAGAAGAGCTTTCTTTTTTTTTTTTTAAATAGAAAAGTTACATAGAAGTCAAGGCCTGAGCAGTGCCGAGAAGCTAGCCAAGCTGGGAGAAAAGCAGCTGGGTGTGGCCCAAGCCCTGCAGAGACCCATCAGGCTTAGAACACCAAGAGCAAGGGGAAAAGAACAGATTATGCTGGGGAGGCAGATAGAGCTGGGGTCTTACAGACCTGGGCTCAGTTAGGGGACTTTAATTTTATTCCAAATATATTAAATTTCCAGGGGAGACACATGATCCTATAAGTTATTTTAAAATGATACCCTGCTGCGTGGAGAACATGTCTAGAACTATAAAAAGAGACGTAGGAGTGACTACTATAAAGATGTTACTGGACCCAGAAGAGTCAAGAATAGTGGCAGAAATGATAGGAGAGAGAGAGGGAAGTGGGTAGGGGCAGGCAGCAGCTCTACGAGAACCCCATTCATGCAAGGAAGGTGGTGAATCCTTCAGTGAAGACCAAGGAGTGGCCAGGCTAGTCTGAAAAACAAAACAAAAAGCAAAAATAGGAGTATGTAGAGTCAGAAAATCCAAAAGAAGAGAGGCTTCAGGAACAAAGCTTGATGGACACCATCAAGTGCTGCAGAAGGGCAGGTAATGACCTTGGTAAATGTTCAAGTTGTGAGACGACAGCCTGTCTTGAAGTAGCTTGAGAAGTAGAAATATTGGATGAGTAATTTTCTCAAGACCTGTTGAAGAAGGGCAGGAGACAGAGGACAGATGACTGGGGATGGCAGTGAGGCTCAAAGGACTTTTCTTTCTTTGTTTCTTTTTATTTTTTAAACATAGAAAGAGGTAGAAATTGTTTAACTGTAAATGGGAAAACAGCTCCTGTCAAAGAGTGGAGAATCGGGCTGGGATTGTGGCTCAGCGGTAGAGCGCTTGCCTCGCATGCGTGAGGCCCTGGGTTCAATCCTCAGCACCACGTACAAAGCAATAAAATAAAGACATTGTGTCCATCTACAACTAAACAAATATTAAAAAAAAAAAAAAAGAGTGGAGAATCAAGCAGAGCAAGCAGGAAGGCTTTGGGAACCTCAAGCATGCTTGCAGGTACAGGTTAGGTGAGGCGTGGGTGGCAGTCAGAAGTTGAGGAGTCACAAATAATGACTGTTTAAGGAATGAAGTAGGACTTCAGTCTGATAACAGAGGAATGTAGGGATCATCAATCTGATGTGGCATTTTCATTCCAAGATGGCATTGTGCATTTCCACTACAATCTCTTATTATGAAAAATTTTAAAACTTTGAAAAAGTAATAAAATGAATATTCGCAAATACTTGATTTAAATGCAAGAATTATTGATATTTTGCTACATCTTTTTATGACTTTTTTCCTCTTTTCTTCTTTTCACAGGTATAAAAATGTGCATGGTATATATATATATATATATATATATATATATATATATATATTTACATTCCCTCTTATCCCCAGGTTTGCTTTCTGAAGTTTCAGTTCAAATGTGGTCCCAAAATATTAAGTAGAAATTACTTAAACAAGCAATTTATAATTTCTAAAGTATAATTGACTGTTGATTTATACATAGTAATCGCACATATTTATGAGGTGCAGTAGATGTTTCAACACATCTCTACAATGTAAAATGATCAGGTCAGGGTAAGCAGCATGTCCTCATCACCTCACATATATATTATTTCTTTGTGTTGGAAACACTCAACATCTTTCTACTAACCATTTGAAATATTCAATTAAGTTTTAAGTTGCATGACATTCTGAGTAGCGTGATGAAATGCGCCATCCTAGGCTGTCCTGCCCAGAATTGAACCATTCCTGTGTCTAGCACGCCCACGCTGTTACCCTACCCACCTGTTGGTCCCTGGTAGTCTGAGTTATCAGATAGCGGGTCTGTGTTCTTCTTACCTGTATTTTACTTATGTCCTCAAAGTAGAAGAGTACTGATACAAAGGACGCAGTACGGAACAAAACAGAGACAAGTTAACCCTGGTGCTGTGAGGCCATGTTGCAGGGGTGAAGAAAAAAAATCCAAGTGTGCACGGGATCTAGAGCTTCATGTAGCGTCAGGCACATCCCAGGAGTCTGGGAACACGTTCCCCAGGGATGAGAGTGGAACACGGTTAGATTTTGTGTTGCATTATTTTAAGATGGTATCATTCATTGAATAATGATGTGGCTTATTTTGTATATTTATACAACTATTGTAGTACTAAGAATTTTTAGAGCCTGTACAAATTTAATAAAATGTTTAGACTGGAAATTTTACATAATAAAAACTATAATGGTAATTGCTTCTGTTTGCATGCATGTATTTGTTTACAACTATGAAAGCTTCTGCGCAATCTTTAAAAATGCCTTTAATTTTCTGAATTTTCTATTATGAAAGCCTAGTCAGCCTTTATGATAATTTTATCAGTTAAGAACAAATTATTTGTAAGTATATAATTTTTAGAGAAAATCTTGATGTTTTAAAAGATATTTTAAATATCTATATTCAAACTACTTTGATAGTATAAACACACACAAGATTTGCACAAGTTTTTGTTTTTCTAACATTAATTTAAACTCTGCAAATCATTTTTTTCAATGCCTCATAATCCTAGCACAGTGCTGAACAATGCTGAACCCTTCCATGAGTTTGAATACTGTTCTTAGGCCAACTCATAACATGAAGGCCATATTGTAATTGCATTTATACCTTGGATTAATGAAATGATTTTCTCCTAAGGAAGCTTTTACACTTTTTGAAATATTATCTCATTTATCTTTCTAGCACCCTAGAGGGCCAGAGTTAATCTTATTACTCCTTTCTCTCCTGTGCAGAAACTCTCTCACAATATGTAAGAATGATTTTTTGGGGAGTCACAGTTCATCAACAGGCACAGCAGATTTATAATTCAAATTAGCAACTTATCTTCAATCCAGGATAAAGGAATTTTCCATGTACTGAAGTTGAGTCTATTGTTACTTTCCCCCATTATCTGGTTTTTAGGCATGTGTTCACATCTTTCCCAAAAGGATCAGCCTTTGACCCTATCCACAGTGGCCCCCTCACTTAGGTTTGCTCTCCATCTGCTTCCTGATATAAAAATCAGTGATAAGGCAAAGGTTTTCCTCTCTGGGCAAACCACCCATGCATTAAATATCAGCAAAGAGAACTGCTAGGAGCTGCATGTTGGTTCAATATTCTCTGCCAGTGCTGGGATATCGCCATCAAACATAAGGCAATGTGTGTGTATTACCTGGGACGGGAAGTAGAAAACCTAGGTAATTACTAATATTACAGAGGTTTATACCAGCAGGTGCGCTCTTGTCCACCAACCAATCTGCTCAAATCCTAGGTCTGGCTTGGTAGGCAAAGCCCCCCTACATGGGCAAGGTCACAACTAACTCACTGCATGGCCTTCTCTGTTTTACCTTGAATTTCCCGCACTGCCCGTGTATGTCTACTATGGAAATGCCTGGGTATTGGTAATGCTGACGTGCTGAGGCCAGAGGCCATTTTTAAATGTCTGAAGGAGTAAGACAGGGCAACTACCATGTGGGCAACTTTCTCAAGGCCTGTTGGAAAGAGAAAAAAAGAAGCAAAAGGCTGTGGGACCCCAGGGTTTAGCAGGCCTTTTTATGTTTTCAACATGGGAATGAGTAGAGATTGTGCCAATGTAGATACAATAAAAGCATTTCCAGAGAAAGGGAGAAGATATTCTTGACATCAAGTTCTCATTGTTCACAGGGAAAAACTAAGTTTGAGATCCTCAAAATTAACTTTAAGTCAACTCGGTGATTGGTTTATTGATACATTAATTGACAATGCTGGTAGTCTCTAAATACTTTTATAAAAGTGGATTTGATACAGAATTTTGGGAGAATAACACTGAGAATTGTTCAAATGACAGAAAAGCCTGTGCATGTACACACATTTGGAAAGGTTTCCCATTTGACACTGAGGCACTCCTTGAATAGGACCTAGTGCTGAGACCATGCTTTGTGCAGACCCAAAGGTGTACCCTTCACAATCCTTGTTAAGCAGAACAATCTTTGTATGAAAAAGGGAGAATTTCAAAAATCTTAATTTTGAAAACAATAAAAACATAACAACATAAACTTTAATTGAGGAAAGTAGAAATCAGGTGTTCATTTGATATATTTGTACACAGTTGATCTCAATTATTTTTCTCTGTAACAACAAAGTCCATGTCTGTGATTCATTTTCTGTTGTTCTATTGGACTTGAGCTGTTGGCTGCTCCTCCTTTGAGAGCTTTGATTATTGGAAGAAGATAGCATTTGGGATTATAAACAGTTCTTATTTATGAGGAACTGGTACTGATGAAACTCATTTGCTCTGCAGCAAAGATAATTAGAATCTTCCTCACTAATACTTCAATTATACACTTCTCTTTGGCTTAGCCTTTTTATTGACCTGAGTTAAAAAGGTTAGCAGACTCTTTAAAATGTTAGTAGTCAGGCCCAGGGAGGGAAGTAGGAGGCTACTCAGCTGGCTATGCCTGTGTGTATATCCTGTGCTTAAATACAGTACTGTTCAATGCTGCTTTTGTAGAGAATAAATGAGTGATGATATCATGAACATATACTGTGCTGGAGAAGAAGGAAGTCAACAATTTTTTTAAAAAATTATAAATCTTAGAGAAAACATTTTAAGGAAAGTATACTCTAAAGTTTGCACTCTTCAGACAAACATTATCCTCATTAAATTTATTCTTTTACATTTTAAGAGAGAAATGCACTTTTCCTAAAATGACCACTGTGAATGTTATTTCTACTCTTACAAGGAATTAAATAGACTCTAAACCATGAGACCTCAGATATAGGACAGATTATATAATGATTAAAGTTTATTGTTTTGGTTGATTATATTAGACAATATGAATTTAATTACAACATTGCATAGTTCTGGTGTTGATTGTCTTTATATTTAAATATTCTCCAAATTATATTATTTCCTTGTGTTGTTTTCTTTGTTAGATGATTTTACATGACCAAACAACAAATAGATTTCTGAAATTCCAAAAGTGATTTTTCTCTCTTATTACTTGTTACATGAGATTATATTTTGTCTTCCAGATTCTTAAAGGGTGGATATTATATCTCCACCTGATTTCTTTTCTTATACTCTTTTGGAAATATATTTCCTAAGTTTACTACTTACTTCTCTGTTACCACACTCACTGATATTTTTTTTTAATTATTTATTTATTTATGGTATTTTCTTTTAACATAACTTCTTATGTTATGTTAAATAACATAGATTCTTAGATCTTAATTCTCTATGTTCTATGTAACTCATCTATTATAATTTTTGTTTCAGTTTCTATATTTTTTACTTTAGTATTTCTATTGATGCTTTTTCATATTATCTTTCTTATTACATTATCTCTCATTTTTGTTTGATGGTTTAATTATTACCTTTATATCTTTAGAGATTTTAAACAAATAATTAAAAATTACTTCCAATTGTACTCTTCATTGTTTTGGATGTGAATTTTCTAGTTTATTGAAACTGTGGACAATGTTTCTTATAAGCCTTCTATTATATGTTATTTTTGTGAGAGATCATTATTATTCTTATAAGTGAAAACAAAGTATGTCAATATATTGTAATATTCTCATTTCACTTTTATATGCACACATTTTTTTACATGATTATATAATAAGCATATATATTCTCTTGTATGCATTTAAGAGTTTCTATTCATATATGTATGTGGAAGTAATGTTTGACCAACAAAGGTAGGAGATACTAAGTTTATTAAGTGATCCTTAAGAACTGAGTAATGATTGAACGCCTTTTTAGTCTCTTAGCTGTTGGATTTTCATGACAAAATATAATTGAATTTGATAGAGATGCCATCTGTAATACAGAATAGGGAAACATGAAATATTCACTAAAACCAGAAGATGATGCAAGTGAGAGGTAGAGAAAAGAGCCTGGGCTGGAGCCACTGCCTGGCATGAAATTCCTGCTCAGCTGTTACGGCAGTTTCCAAGATGGTCCCCAATGACCTCACCTCCTGGAAGAGTCCCCTTGCACACTCATTGACCTTTTCATTCCACATTCATCAGTATCAGCCTGTGTGATCAATCAAGTGCTCCAGATACAACAGTATATCACTTCCAATTTTAAGTTATAAGGGACAATTGTAACCTCTTTCTTTCTCCCTTCCTCTCTCATTCTTTCTCCTTCCCTCTTTCCCTTCCCTGACTCAGGTCATTTGCTTTTGGGAAAAACACCTGGTGAGGACTGGAGGCCACTGGCTGGTAGTCCCTTGGTGATCTGATAAGCTCAGCCTCTGGCCCTGTCACCCCTTGAGATGACTGAAACCATGACCAATATATTAACTACAGCCTGTGACAGAGCTTAAGTCACAGCTAAGCTGCCCCCAGATTCCCCATCCTCAAAACTTGGGTAAAACAATAAACGTTCTACTGTAAAAGTCTAAGCCTTGACATGAAACCGTAGGTGACTAGTGGAGCTACAAATCAAATGTGCATCTTGGGGGGGTCAAAAGCCTTTGTAGGCCTCTATTCTTTGATTTGTAAGATGAGAGTCTTGATTTTGTTCAGCATTTTCAATCACTCGTGAGAGAATCCGAGAATATATATGTTTATCTGTGCAAAAAAGTCAGGGTACAATGAAGCAAAGCAGGAGGGAAAGGAGAATATTTCTGTAGCCACTTGGACCTGGCCCTAATTGAAAAAAGGCTGGATGATGCCTAGTGTTTATTCTAGACCTGGATCCTTTTCTTTCACATCAGAGAACATCTGCAAGTACATTGGACTTTCTTTCTTTCTGTACTGGGGAGCCAACCCCGGGGCTTGTATATGCTGGGCAAGCACTGAGCTACATGTCCAACCTTTTTTATTTTATTTTGAGACAGGATGTCACTAAGTTGCCCAGATTAGTCTCAGACAGGTGATCCTCCAGCCTTCATCTCCCAACTACATGGGACGGTAGGTGGGTGCCCACATATACAGCTGCAGAATGTGGGCATTTTCATATGCTGTTGACATTTATCCGGAAACTTCTAGATAAACAGGTAAGAAGTCCCTTTCTACATTCAGACAGGTTGTACAAACTGAACAGACACATTCATGATTTTTCTTTTTCTTTTTAATATTCAGCAAATTCTTATTCCGAGTTCCTTTTCCCAGATGTTGCTTCTTTTCTTATTGGGGTTAAATTACTTTGTAAATGTAAATTACTTTGTAAATGGCAGAAACCATTCTGCCCAACATGATAGGTATGATAGGGACAGAGGGATAGGCTGATGTTTAGATCAAGAAGCTTTTAGATGTTTGAGTATTTCCTAAAGTAGGAAGACAAACAGAACCAAACAGAATTTATATTCATTGTTCAGACAGGTGAAATTTTTCTTTGGTTACATTCATTTTCAGAGAAGAAATTTTGCCATATTCTGCCCTTGTCATACTCAAGAGAAGAAGCTTAGGGTTGCGTTGTGCCTACTGTTAAAAATAATGCAAGTGGTTGTCACTGTTATCGTCACCACCACCACCATCTCATCATGACGTCTGCGAGCCCTTTGCTGTTCTTTGTGGATATAAAAGTCTTCCTGGTAATACCTGCAGGTATAATCTAGCAGGAAATTTTCTCCTCCTTTTTCTCTGTATATCCTTCCTGTGTGCCTGAGGTCAGATAGTCATTCCACATGTCATAAATTCCTCCAATGAAAACAAGTAATATATGTCATTATCTCACACAAAAATGATCAATCCTTCCTGATCCCATCTATGTGGAGTGTCAAAATTGCTTTGAACTATGGTATTTCAAAAAGAAATACTATGTGTTTAGTTGTATACGTGTTTTTGTTTTATGTTCCCCAAAGGACCAAGAGTTAGTGAATCCGTTGTATCTCAGTTTAGCTCTTCTGTTGGTAAAAGCAGAGCTTGAACTGCTGGAGTGTAGACAGAGCTGCCACTCCCAGGTGATCCAAATCAGCCTGCTCCATCAATGACAGCCATCTGGAGACAAAGTCTTGTCCTGTGAACACATATGATCAATGCCTGGGAAACTTCTAGTCCTCTTTAATCCTTAGGGTTCAGTTAAGGATGAGATGTTATTAGAAATATGAGAAATACTTTTCTCTAGGGTTTGCAAAAACTTAATTTCTTTCTAATTGATGCTATAATAAGTTAAAGAAATTATTACTTATTCGAGAGACATGAAGCTGTGAGAATACTTCTGTTTCTAATGAAAAACATAACCAAAAAACTATTAAAACCAGAACAAGATACTGTACACAAATATGTGTTTTGTGGACCATGCTTAATTGGTTTCTGCTTCCTATTAAAAAACAAAACAAAACAAAAACTCCCCCAAATAAACTCAGTTTTTCACAGGGTGATATTTGGCTCTAATATTTAATCTATGATGGTTTCAGGTAAGGTAGGTAAGGAGTGATTAATTAATATATCTCTGCATGTAAATTTGATACCTAACAAGGAAAGACATCACATTTATTAAATTATATATACTGTTATGGTGTTTATGGCTTCCCCTTCATATCACCTAAGCACCTTTAATTAAATTTCTTAGTGTAAGATCTCTTATTTCCCTTATTTGGTGACCCAAACCTCAGGAGGAAGGTTTCCATGCTGTTGATTGCTTTGTTTGCAAGAGGGAAATATGATAAGGTTTTAAAAAATGACAGATTGGTAGGTAAATAAACATATGCAGATATGCTCAACATGGTGTGTTGAGTACAAATAAACAAACTCCAGCTACGTTTCTCCTGCTGTCCTCTACACATGCATCTGATGCCAGATGAGAGTGGGTTTTCCCCACCAGCCCAGCACATGGACCAGCTGGGTGTTCTGTGGCTCAATTCAGTCCTCATACTATCTATCCAGAGATAGCATCTGAGATTCAAGACCTCAAGAGAATGCAGCTTCAGTCCCCAAGATTGCTCCTTCCATTTCCGCTTTCCTGTTGAAAGTCCCCTGCTTCTGACTGACCAGCTACAAATCAAGGTCCGCACAACTCTCTCCTGGGGTTTGAGTGATTTTCTTAAAGTGCATCACAGATCTCAGGGAATTGTGTGTGCTAGTTTATTACAGAAGGTGCTAAAAAGGTACAGAGGAAGAGAGAAACAGGGCGAGTCATGCAGAAACGGGCATGGGGCATCCATCCCAGCACTGTCTGCACACCTGTCCCTCTAGGAAGCTCCAGGTCTTCAGCTATCCAAATCTTGTATTTTGTTTTGTTTTATTTTTTGGTACTGGGGATTGAACTCAAGGATGCTCTCCTGCTGAGCAACATCCTTAGGTTGTGATTATCCTTTTCCATTTTTCACTTTGAGACAGGGGCTTGCTAACTAAGGCTGGCCTCCAACTTGAAATCCTCCTGTCTCAGCTTCCTGCTCAAGTTTGGGATTACAGGGGTGAACCACTGTACTGCTTCTTTGGAGTTTTTATAAAGGTTTCATTAATCTTTAGTTTTTCAAGTGACCAGTCCCAATCCTACTTAGAAACTGCCAGACATCAGCCAGTTCTTTAGCATATAAAAAGATACCATCACTTTGCCGATTTCAAGGATTTTTGGAATTATATTCTGTGAGTTATCTATACTATTAACATGAACTGGACCTTTTGTGTCTTTCCACAATATCAGAATTTATTAGGTAACAAGTTCATAAGCTGCATTACTTTCATTGACTTTAATTCACTGAAATGGTTCACTTGGTAGCCGTGAGCAGGATAATCACAGGTTCTTTTATTCCATTCCAATCTTGTTTACTTATATCTATAGCACTTGAGTCACATATCACATTTTCCACAATGATACATATGTTACAAAATGACTAAGAAAGGGTTAACTGTGGTCACAGGGTTTAAAGATGCCCTGCCCAGAGCAAAGGCAGAGAGCAGATAGGAGAGTCACTCTGTAGGTGGTTAGATAAGACGAGGAACCAGACAAAGAACTTGTTGTGGGCTGTGAGCAGTCCTAGGCCTGAACCTGCAGGCCAGGGTCCCCAGGGCAGCCAGTTTCAAGTGGGCCATGTAAGCATGTAGGCAGAGCTGAGCTGAAGGCCCAGCTGAAGGCCCAGCTGAGCTGAGTCAAGTTGAGAATCCTTGTCTGTGGACCTTGTGACATGTTCACTGGGTGGTCTAAGATAAGGGCTGGTCCCACTGTCTTAGTGCGTCTCCTTGAACCTGTTCAGGTGAGGAGATAGCATTGTTTGGAGGTCAGGTGTGTTTGATGAACTCTTGGGCCTAGTTCTAATACGGATTTGATACCCCATGCATTCCTATGCTTCTCATTTAATCTTATAAGTTCCTAGTTGGTCACTTTTACTAGCACAAGTAAGTTTTTATCAGTTCGTGCTTTATGATGGTGTTGTGCAGCTGGCAGTTATTTCTTCCCAGAAATGCTGTGTGTCCAGTTTCTCCTGGTTATCTGCTTGACCAGAAGAATCACCAAGTCCTTCTGTCTTAACACTTGCACTCAGAATGGAGTAACTCAGGGCTGCGTGTTGCTGTTCCACACAGCTCAGAATAACTCAGGGGCAGGCACAGGTTGCTTTCCACAAAGACCAAATATGCACTTCACAACAGTACATGTGTCATCAGGGAACTGCAGACTAAGACAACAACACCACACCACTACATCCCCACCAGAGTGGGCAGAACCCAAACACTGGCACCACCACACACAGACAAAGATATGGAATAGCAGGGACCCCCGCTCACCGCTGTGGCAATGCAGAAACAGCGTGGCCGTGCTGGAAGGCAGTTCAGCAGATATTCACCAATACAATGCACTCACAGTGTGTGATCCAGAAATCATGCTGTTTGGTATTTTCCTAAAAGAGTTGAAAACTTAGGTCTGCACATGTCTATTTATATCAGCTTTATTTATAATTGCCCAAATGAGGCAAACCAGCTGTCTTTAACAGACAAATGCATAAATAAACTGGTAATTATACAATGGGCTATTATTTAGCATTAGAAATAAACAATTGGCTGAGACAGGAGGATCCCGAGTTCAAAGCCAGCCTCAGCAATGGCGAGGCGCTAAGCAACTCAGTGAGACCCTGTCTCTACATAAAACACAAAATAGGGCTGGGAGTGTGGCTCAGTGGTTGAGTGCCCCTGAGTTCAATCCCTGGTACCAAAAAGAAAAATAAAGAAAAAGAAAAAGAAAAGAAAAACAAATAAACAATTTATCAAGCCACAAAAGCAGAGAACACCCTTAAATGCGTATTGTTAAGTGAAAGCAACGACCTGAGATGGTTGCTGGCTGCATGATTCAGCTGTATTTTGCTTATGTGTTTACCAGTTTACTCTCCTGTCCGTGGTACACAAGTGTCTGGCTGGTCAGACCAACTTCATCATTGTCAGGAAAATTATGAAGCCAATCTTTTTCTAAAACTTGAGAATTATATTTCATTTGGGGTTTTATAATACCTAAATTATTTTTTATTCTTGCAATACTTCAAGATTTTGGAGAATGATCCAGCATTTTCTAAATGTGTTCCTCTTGCAGGTTTTATAAAAAGCAATATTGATTCTATGTTGATTTGCATAGCTTTTTTTTTAATAACACATTACAAAGACAAATTAAAAGCTCATCTCTTAATGAGCTTTTCTCTTTCTGCTTCCAGGAGGAAGCCATTCTCAGAGATTAGAGTGTATCCTTGTCATTTAAAGATTTTATTTTTAGATTTTTAAAAATAATATGTGTCATTAAAGGCTTTACTTTTTATATAAAATACAGAGTTTTTACCTTTTTCTGAATGATATCTTTGTACTGATTGGGTTTTTTTTTATTAGTTTCTAGTTCATTTTTAAGCAAGGAAATAATTAATAATTACCTAAAAATATAGAGATGCCATTAGAGACTCATTATCTGATATTGTTTCAATATTTTCTAATTAATATGTACTTTAAAAGGGAAGAGAGGGAGAGAGAAAGAGAAAGAGATGGGAGAGAGAGAGGGAGAGAGATGGGGGAGAGAGAGGGAGACAGGGAGAGATACTCACTTACAATTCAGGCAGGTATAGACAGTACTGCAAATGCATTCATTTGAGCCCACATTTTAGCATTTCCTAAATTCTAAGAGATTCATACCACATCTACACCAGTAGTTCAAAACCTCTACATTCCTAAGAACCTAAAAGTCACCCAGAAAGCCTGCTCACACTTGGTTCCTGAGGCCCATCCCTCAGGATTTTGATACTGCCATCAGGGTGGAGCCCCAGACTGTGGGGGATCCAGAGCTGCCCATGAGGACCAGGCTTTGAACCCCAGGGGTGTGCACAGTGGCTGAAGGGATGCTCAGAGTCCCAGCACTATCCTGATGGTAGTTTCTTCTGTTCTGCTTTTGAGTCAGTCAGACTCTTTCTGTCCTCCAGAGTCAGACCCCATGCCCCTGTTTCTGTTCCTCAGAAAATTCCTTCCCTCCCTCCCTTCCTTCCTTCCTGTAGTGTAGTGGGTTTAACACAGGGCTTCCCACATCCTGGACAAATGCTCTACCACTGAGCTACTTCTCAGCTCTTTTGATTTTGAGACAGAATCTCTCTAAGTTGCCCAGGCTGGACTTGAATTTATAATCCCTGTCTCATCCTCCAGAGAATCTGGGATTACAGGTGTGCACCACTGTATCCTCCTTCAAACAATTTCTTTATAGAAGTGGAAAGATATTTTAAGCTTTTGGCTACCTACAAAAGACAGAAGACAAATAATTTGAGTTCACGGAAAAACCAAGCCTTCCTACATCTGGTCAACAGCTCGCTTTCTTCCTTATTTATTCTCTGTGAAGAGAGCGATTATCCTGGAGGGCGGATTTTAAAAAGTGTCTCATCACAAATATAGCCTGGGGTCTATTATAAGTTACATACATAATTTATATAATGAGAAAGAGACAGTCTTTTTGTAAAAAAGATAAAATAGTCATTGTGGCATTTAGTGGCACCAGTTACAGAGTGAACAGTTGCCATGATGAAATAAATACCTGCTAATCTCTATCTGGTAGGAGGGATTCCCAGGCCTGTGTATTTACTGTTTTTAGATAAAGCACCTTTGAGATCAGTTGGTATCTATTATTTTAATTTTATAACCATGTTAAGTGATTCCTACCACAAGCTAATGAAAACATAAATCTTGATTTTTAATGTGACCTTGTCACTAAAACAGCCCTGCTAATAAGTAACACATATTACCAGCTCCTGAGTCCCGTGTGTGTTCATTAGCTTATACTTTCTTCCAGGAAATAGGAAGGTGTTGACATGAATTCAATCACCTCTACTACTTACCTGGCAGAAATCATGACTCTCCTTTGAAAAGCAGAAATACATCACAGCATGCTCAAGGATAATGTAGCACCTCACATTAGGAAACAAACAAAAAAAAGAGAGAGAGAGAGAGAGAGAAAGAGAGAGAGAGAGAGGAGGGAGAAAGGGGAGGAAGGAAAGAGAGAATTAAGAAAGGCAATGAAAACTAGTATTTAGACAGCATTTTATTAACATATTCATTAAAACAATGAATTTTCCTATTTTCAATGCAAATAATAATTATCTGTGATTAACAGATGTTTAATGCATATAGTCCATGGATAATTATTTCTAAAATCATAAAATAAAATACAGATAATATTAAAATGGCATTGAACAATATTTCTTTTTTTCCCTGGTTACTTAGAAGGTATGTTGAGATAACGAAGGGTTCTTTCATCATTAATATTTTTTATTGAATATTGCAGAGCAAGAACAATACAGAATGAAGGCCAATTCAAACTCCCAAGAGTCTCACCACCAGCTTGCTGATAATTTGATAATTGGCTTTTCCCAAGAAGTGCAAACCAACTTTGGACCCTTACTGAAAGTATTCCTTATATAAGATTATGAAACAGAAAAAACTAAAAGGGATTTGAGATCCAGTGATTTCCCCACATTAACTGGAAGCCACTGGAAAACAAGAACTGGATTTTGCACCCAGAAAACTCTCCACACAAAGAGAGGGAAATGAAAGCTCTATGATACAAATGTGTGTGTGTGCACACACATGTGAGGCTTAGGTACTGTTTTATTGCCTTTTGTGGGAATTATAGAGATAGCAGCAGTGTTTCTCATATGTTAGAATCTTCTGAAAAACAGATCTAAAGAAAAATATCTGTTTCAAAAGAAATAAATTATAATCTTATTCTATCAACAGAAGTTAGGAAAATGTGTGATTGTTTTTGACACCCTTGAATTTAATGGCTCAAGGACTGACAAAAAAAGCTTTTTCAACAATAGTTAATTGATCCAAATATAGAAACATTTTAAAAATCAATAGGATCACATGACAGTTTTTCTACTAAAACAATTAAACCCATTTTCCTTTTTCTTTAGAGGTTATGGGAAGTCCATTTGTACTATGATATTATTTCTTATTTAAATTCATTCAGATGTAGTAATAGTTTAAATACCAACACTTCCATCCTATTTTATTTAACAACATACTTTTAAATATAACATATATTTATATTTATATTTAATAACAGTATTGTAGTATGAATGAATATTACCCTAGATGGCACAAATTTGAAAGTGTTTTAAGTTTTCTAAGTTAAATACTTAGATGTTCCAAAAAAACAAAGAAAACATAGGACAATATTGGTATAATATCTTACTACATGGAAGTTTGATGGGAAAAGAGGAAGAAATATATGCAATGTATTCAACAGAAGACTGGTAATACTCAAAGTAGATGAATAATCTTTACCATTAACAAGAAAAATAAACAGATGAACACTGCAATGGAACACTCCTAATATTCACAGCTCAGGAAAAGAAGTAAAATGATTCCTGGTGAGCTTACGGCAGTCAGACCTGCAGCCACAGTGCGACCCACATCTTCACTACGTGATGGGAAAGTGCAGAGCTTCCTTATGACTGTGTGGACAACGGGATCGAAGCAGGGGTTTTCATCCACTCGTGTCAAGGTTTGGATGGACACTTCAAAAAAACTATCAGTTGAAAACATTCAAGTTTTCGATCCACTATGTGCATTTTTGGAAATTTTTTGCAAAATATTACTTTATATAGCGTTGTGGTATCAAAAATGTTGGTGATATCTACAAAAAGCAGAATATTTAAATAATATGTTATAAGGCAAACAATACAGTTGATTAAGAAATAATGAAAACTCAAGGTCTGTGTCAACAGAGCTGGAAGAAATATGACAATACGTATCTGTTCTAAAATGGACCTGTTGTAATATAAGCCATTTACCCCATCATTGCTTGTTGGAGGCCACGTACGCCACTGTGATCTCTCTCATGCCTATCAAATGCAAGAAGTCATTAGAAGAGGAGTGGGATTGGGGGAACTTTTATTCTCTGTAGAATTCTTTTTTTTTTTTTGGTACTGGAGATTGAAATCAGGGGCACTCGACCACTGAGCCACATCCCCAGACCTATTTTGTGTTCTATGTAGAGACAGGGTCTCACTGAGCTGCTTAGTGCCTCGCCATTGCTGAGGCTGGCTTTGAACTCGAGATTCTCCTGTCTCAGCCTCCCTAACTGCTGGGATTACAGGCCTGTGCCGCCGCGCCCCAGCACTTAATTCACTTAATTCTTAAATCACCCTACTGTGTCCTTTGTATTAAGAGCTAAGGCAAAGGATGAGAGAGAAAACAAAAATGACTAAACGTTACTATTTTTGTCCCTGTAAAAATCAAGAACCAAAAACCAAAAACCTTACATTTCAGAAAGGGGACTTAGAAACCGGTCACAGATCATGGTGATATGAAGCTGCATAGACTGCTCTGGGCTTCATGAGGGAGACCGCACTTTAATCAGGCTTTGAGTGATGGCTAAACATCTGAAAGTTTGGGACAGAGGGACTGCAGGTCCCCAAGGACCAAGCCGCAGGAGCTCTGCTAGTATGTGAACATCCATGAAGATGGCAGGCTTTCCTTAGGAGGGATTTAGCAGCAGGAACAGCTTGAACAAGGTAGAGGAGGAGCCGCACTGTCTAATAAAGAGGACCTGGCACCTCCCTTTCCTGTCTTCTCTGCCCACACACTGTTCATTTTCTCAAAGCTTTTCTACTGATTTTAATCCTAAGCACTTAAAAATACCTTCAGCCTTGTCTTCTTTTTTTTTGTTTCCTAGAAAAAGACCTTGTATATACCTAACAATACCTAACAGAGTACTTTAACTACCACACTGTATGTAGAAAAGAAGAATTTTAGATTGTCTGTTAAGAAAATTTAAAGATAACACAACTGACTTACCAGAGATATTTCTTGATAAAGAGAATAATAAGGAGAAAAATTATATAATTTGCCTTACATAGTTAACAGTTCTCTAAGATTATGTGGGGAAAATTAGAGTCTTCTGATTTGAAGGAATATGGTAACAATGACAAATATTAAGTAAGGGTGCAATTCCTTGGGTTCTTGTGATAAAACAACATTTTCTTTTTGGTAACGGGGATTGAACTCAGGGATACTCAACCACTGAGCCACATCCCCAGCCCTATTTTGTGTTTTATGTAGAGACAAGGTCTTCCTGAGTTGCTTAGTGCCTCGCTGTTGCTGAGGCTGGCTTTGAACTCACAATTCTCCTATCTCAGCCTCCCAAAGCGCTGGGATTACAGGCGTGCGCCACTGCAGCTACCTTTAAACAACTTTTTGATAGGAGAATTGTCTTTGGGATTGAAATTGAGTCTCCTGCCCCAATTGGGATTATTTTGCACAAAATACATTATCTTTTTTTTGAAAAGTAGATGTCTGAAAATTTTCCTTTCAGTTCCACCAAGCAGAGTTGATTCTGCAAAATGAACAAAAAAGATAACATGGGTTATTATGGGTGGAAGGGATTAACTTTGATGGTGGGTTCAGTTTCCATTTGGGAGTTCAAGAAAAAGTAAGTCAAAAATATTTCTTTCACTGAAAATCAAAGAATTTCATTCAAGAGAAATGGCTTTGTATTAGACTGGTAAAGGAATAAAGGATGAGAAGTAATGTGTGGGAGCAGGTTTGAATAAGAATAAAAATTTCTCAGCTAGATTCACTAGGGAAGTTTTACTTCTCTCAAGGATCTTTGAAATCTTGAACTTGAAAGAATCACAAAGATTGAAGCTTTTCTTATTCAAACTATTCATCTGTATTCCCACACTATACAAAGAAAAAGCCAATTATTAAGCCCACAGAGGTAATACAATACAAAATCAGAGATTATGCAGAAAATGATTTTGGCAACTAAACATTCCAAAGCCCGAGTTAGATATTTTTGTGCAGACACAGGAAGCAAGGTTCGCAAGTCTGTTTCTCTATGTATAAGGGAGGCACATGGCTGTTTATGAAGAAGAACTGGATGGCTCTGGATGTTTTTTACAGATATTTTAATAATATTTGGCTATTTTATACTTCTGGACACTAATTTCTCACTACATATAAAGTAACCTTAGAGTTTCAGTCTTAATACAATAATATCAATTATCAAACTAATGGCAAAAATAAACTCATTGAAAATTTTCAGTAAGCTTTATTACAGATACCTACTTATTATTTTCCCACCCTGATTTCAAATATAATTTAAGGGAATCCATGCATTTTAACTTTTAAAAATAATTTTGTTTAACCTATTCAATCCTGATACATTTTTCTTTTAATACAGTGCTGCATTACTCTTATGTTTA